>PVIA01001578.1:0-263222 GCA_004024845.1 Tonatia bakeri | reverse complement strand
GGGCTGAGCGCCAAGCAGAACTTCTGAGGCTCTAACAGCAAGAGGGCTGAAGGCTTGAATTAACTCTGTCCGGCATTCCATGACCAGGACAGTCAACTGGTTAGAGAGAGCGCAGTTTTCCCAGAATGGCCAGGGGCCTGGAGAGGCCAGGGCGGGGCAGAAGAGACCCTGGCCTTCTGTAGGCCCATCAAGAGACCCACTGTTGTCCAGCAGTGGCCAGCTTATTTTTGGTCCTTTTGCTCCTTTTTGGAGTGAGTGTAAGCACGACCCCCCAACCTGGCAAATAAAATCCAATGTGTGACCACACTTTGCCAGCCCAGGAATGGACACAAGGCTTCCGCTGTTCTTGTCAATGCTCAACGCTGGGTGAAAACACAGCACTGGGGCCTGGCAGGGTCTCTGCGGGATCGTGCAACATGTTCAGGACACAGGAGGGGCCGCCAGTTCCTTATCTTCTCTCCCCAGTTTGCTTCACCCTGGTCTTTAAGTCTGAAGTTAATGACTCAACTGCAACGGTTCAAGGATTCTATACTATTTGCCCTCATCCCCCATCTTCAAAACATTTCTGTAAACTGTCAACTCTTTGTGCTGCTGAATGTATAGCTATGTTCTTAGGATTCTGGAAATTCAAAATCTCTAGTGCAGCACAGAAGCCACTGCGGAAACACCCGCCTGACAATATGTCATTAGCTGGGCCTCTGTCCCATAAGACCCTATTTCAAGTCTAAGACTGGGACCAGCACAACCGCAAGTGGGTGACCAGCTGAACAGGGCCTGGCACAGCGCTCACTGCATTTGCACCTGTGTCTCTTAGTGAGCAGACTTATTCCTGACTTACATGCATCTGTGAACCTTTTGTGAACTAGTCCCATGTAGGAATGTCCGTGTGATGTTCTTGTTGCCAGCCCCCACTTTCCCCAAGTGGGTAACCTCATGTCTGGCTGGCTCGTGTCAAATGTGGTCTATCCCCAGTGGCCGACCTGAGGAAAAAGTGAAGTGGGCCACAAAGGCCCACTTAATGGAGGTCTGTGGTTCAGGTCGAGGTTGTGCTGGGCGACAATGCTGCCCTATAACAACTAGGAAAAATCAAAATGAGGAAAAGGCAAAAGGCAACAGACATGGTAGGAAGTTCTCAAAACCACACAGTCATCTGCCCTCTGGGTGGGTGAAAAAGGGGAGGGGCACGGGCTGCAGTGGGCTGTGGCTGCCCTAACTCAGCACTGGTCTGCCAGACCCTGGACTGAACTTAAAATCTAGGCAAAGTTTTCAAATACTAAGCTAAAATGTTAGGTATTTTAATGCAGTCACAGTTTTGTAATGATGTCTATTCTAAAAAGATCACTTAATTAGTGAATTTAAGGTCAAATCACATAACCATTTTTTAAGGAAACTTATAAAATCATGGAACTTATTTCCGAGAAGGTTCTGCCTCTACTCTGGTTTTGGCAACGAGCCACCCTACCCCCCTTCAAACCAAAGGTACTTTATGGTGTCCTGAGAGAGTTTTTCCCTGTCAGCACTGCCAGTAAAGTGACTTTTCACATGATCTACACAGCTGATTAAATATTAAGAGTTATAATGTCGAAAACCTCAGAATCTAAATGTGCAGCATTATAATAGAAAAGGTAAGCACATTACCAGCCTGGCTGGTAAATGAAAATAAAAACAGGAAAAGGTTCTCCACTGGGAATTCATTCTAAATGCTATGCCTTTAAAATGTTTCACATTGCTTTGGTTTTGCTAAATGATTCAGAAAGGAGTTAAACATTTAACGTGCACACCACTGGAGAAAAAGACCTTCCAGTTATCCTTCTCCTCCTTCCTCCTACTCCAGACCCTGCAGGACAAACCTGCCGGGGGGGCCTCCCCCACCATGAGTCCTCAGCAAGAGCCCTGTGCTGCCCCAGCTCCAACGCCTTGACTCTGAGCACTGGGAAAGAGGACGGGCACGCGACACAAAGCCTGCCTCCTCCTCATCCGACCACGGCCCCATCTCCTGCGGGACAAAGCTCACTTAAGTGACTCCCCACTCTTTTCTCAAAGATGAGCTTCCAGATACTTCTTCATTCTTCCCTTCACTTTCTGTTTGGTGCCTCTTCCAAACAGGCTCTGGAATGCAGTAAGATCTAAGTGGAATGTAGTGAGCTCCCAGGCCAGTAGCCAGCGGCAGCACCTCCGGGCTGCCAGCCACATGAGCCTGCAGCTGCACTACAGTGGGGCTCCCCGAAAGGCAGCACATCGCCATGAGGCACTCAGGGATAGGGTGCAGGAGCCAGCTAGTTTCCCAGCTTCATTCAGAAGGTTCCCTGGTACATTTCCAAAGCACAGCCGATTATTTTCAGACAAAAGAAAAATGGCCTAGGACACAAATATAAAAAAAGCAGCCTACCAGGGGGTCCTGGACCTAAACGCACTGTGTGTTGGAGCACACACATCTGGCTTCCTGTCTACGTCACCAATTCCGAAGCTGCTTACTACCCAACTGAGATAATGCAAAACTAGTGCAAGACCTAAAATAAATGCAAGAAACCTAAGGACTTTTCTGTAATATTTTTATATAAAATTCCAAATCCAACCAAGAATCCACATAGATACAAAAGAAGAAAAAAAGGGAAAAAAAGAAAAAAGCCCAAATACCCCAGAACAAACCTACAAAAACCCCTCAATGCACTTACAAGATCTGCTTTCAACAGTCTAATCGAGTGTGTGGTCAGGAACGAGACCACTAATCCTGAGGCCTCCTAGAAACAGGTGCTTCCTTGTTTTGTGTTTATGTTTAAATCAAACTTGTTAAGGACACACAATCAACAACCAGGTTGCAAATCTGGATATTAATTCAAAGGGCAGCTTCCTGTGATACGAATGTGAGGATCTGGGAGAGCGATGCCTGCCCCGGGGTTCTCCCGAACGACCCACTGGCCAGGAGGCCTACCTGCCTGAAACCTTTTTTGTGTATTTGTACAGCAGGTGCCAAAGACAAATTACCATGCTTAAGCCGTTAAGCCTTCTTAGGGATCACTAGTCTGTTTCCCTGGATTCCATTTTGAATGCTTTCATAAACCACATCGCCATTAGTACGTAGTTAGAAAGACGCTCAAACAGCAAGGCTCCTCTGGGACCATTCCTCAACGAGACCCAGCATAGAAACTTCTCACAGCCCTCAGGGTTCGAGCCAACTGATGCAACATTTTAGAAAAGCATCCTATGGCCAGCAAAGCTAAACCTTCAAAGTTAACAGGCTAACAGCCATAAGCCGGATTTACAGCCCAGAGCCAATGGGAAGATACCCCAGGGAGGCCAGGTCCAGATTCTGTGCACACAAAGATTCTGTGTGGCAAGCAGTTAATAAAAAGCAGGTTCTGCTGTATGCTCTGCGGCTTGTTCCAGCACTGGAGCTCGAATCTCAAACACAATCTAGGCGAAAGCAAATCAAAACCTAAAAAGCAGAATAAAGCAGAAACGGAAGTCTGGAGATACTTGGTATTCATCCCCCATGGTTCCAGACAGGCCAGCTTTCCTGGGAGCAAATCTTAACCATGTATCTTAAAACTTTCCAGTTGATTGGGGCTGGGTTTGGGGTGGGATTTAATAACTCAGCCACAGTCAAATCTAAGGCCCTCCACTTTTCCCCAGGGGTCCAGACCTTTAGCTTCTAGAAGAGCTGGGTAGGTAGGTGGGTGGGTGGGGGGTGGGTGGGACAGAGCAGGAACAAAATAAAAGGTTTATTTTAATTGTGTCTGTGATACATCATATCACTATAGCCCCGTTCAGACCCTGGGAAGGGAGAGGGTGTGCCAGCCCATCAGACTTCATGACCGCAGTGAGCTGGGCAGCCCAACCACGGAGGTGAACACTGCCAGCTATCGTCCCGACTGATAACATGGACAAAGTGGCCACCAGCCCGTGGGACAGAGACTGTGCAAGCCCTGCACTCAGGGCTGCTTCCTCATGCTGTCCTGGGACAGTCAGTGGTCTCGCAGATTGGACTCACTAACTCGGGAAACTCACTGCACATAGCAGCAAAAACTATTGTTGCATTGACTGTGACGGGGCAAAGGGAAAACTAAAAAGAGGCAATGCATATTTCCTACCGAGTTCAACTCTGTAGGAAGCATTCATAAAGTACCACTTTATAAATGTCTTTGATTTACGGGGTGATGTGAACGTCAACTCACATTCCCTTCTAATTGGAATGGGAAAGAGCGATTTTAAAATAGGATGTACCAGTCTTCAAACTCTTCGAGCCAGACTGCACGAGTGATCAGGAAAGCAGTCAGCAGACCAGAGGCCTCCCTGGGGAAAACCAAGCCAGGGGTCTCCTACAGCAGGGAGCACCCACAGCAGAAACGCCTTCAGAGTTCTTGCATAAATTTAAAAGCTCATCGTGTTGCAGAAATACGGCCTCACTATTCCTGCCAGTGGATGATTTGTGGTGAGATGCAGACTAACTAACGGGACATCTACATTCCTCACGCTGGTGATGAACCTCTGTCAGCCCAGTGTCATTTTTCCACTCTGATAAACTGCGGTGCCGGCCATCTCTTAAAGAAAATTTCAGAAACTGATTTCCACACCAACTACCAACAGTAGGACTATTGCTACTACTTATTAATAGTAAGACCATTACACATCAAGTAGACAAAGTCTCATGAGTGTCAACTTATCTCTGTCCTCACCACAGGACTTCTCCCTTTCAAGGCACCAGTTCTAGAGGCGACTCCATTTCCAGGGCTGACCTCAGTGCGTCAGGAGGTGCAGAAACGCCTGCCCACCATCAAGCACACTTTCCTGTAAGCACCTGTGTGCACATAAGACCGGATCGGGAGGGCCTAGGAGGGACGTGGAGACAGAGAGGGCACACAGACCTCCCACAGGAAGCCCCACAGCACCCAGAATGTCACCACACTCACATCGCTTCACAAACAACTTGTTTCATGGTGCAGAGCTTGGGTTTATCACACATCGGTGTGGGATGTGGGTCCGAGGTGGGGTGGAAGGCCAACATTTTGCCAATGATGGCGGGGTGGTTAGTGGGATCAATTGTCGCCCCCAAGATATCTCCATGTCTTAACCTCTGGAACCTAAAATGTGAACTTATTTGAAGTAGGATCTTGGAGAATGCAAAAGATGAGGTCACAATTAGAGCAAGATAGGGCCTAATCCAATGAAAAGTATCCTTATAGGAACAGGGGAATCTGGACACAGACACGGAAAGGAGAATGCCTGGGAACAGAGAGGCAGAGGCTGAGTGATACACCCCAAGCCAAGGACTGCCAAGGGCCCCCAGGAGCTGGAAGAAACAAGGAAGGATCCTCCCCTAGAGCCTTTGGAGGGAGTGCCGCCCTGTACCTGCAGACCATGATTTTGGACTTCTGGCCTCTGGAGCTGGAAGGGAATGCACTTCGGGCCATTTTAGGCCACCCAGTGGGAGTCCTGGTGTTGGGATGATGGCCCAGGAGCAGTCTTCACACTTTCAGGCCCTCAGCTAGAATGCAGTAACTCCATACCCAGGGCCACCTGGTCAACTACTTTGAGTTGACAAAGGTTCAAGCCTTTTGCTTCCCGAGAACATCCTGACAGCTCCTTTCCTCTCCCTAACACTTATCAGCTCCTGAAAGGCAGGTCTCTAGTTTGCCCCTTGGCTCTTTTAAAGGAGCAACCAACAGTTGTCTTCCAAATCACAGGCCTTCAGCTCCTTGGACACCCAAGGAGGTGTGGGAGCAGGTCTGCGCTGGGTCCAGTGGTTCCTGAACCAAGCACAGCCAGCACAAAAATGACGACACCTGGCAAGACACACAGGTAAGAGCACAGTAGGGCGGGACTGCAGACGAGAGCAGCCAGACATCAGCATGAATCTTCAGCTGCTCTTGTTGCTTAAAGACCATCATAAGAAGCTGCCAAAATTCAGAAGACACAAGATGATGGTCCCTTAAAAAGACAGATTCCAATTTCCTATTGAGAAGAACTGGCCGCCTTCAGAATGATTTCTAACTAACCTGCAGGACAAGGGGCACTTCCTCCTACATTCTAACAATGTGTCATTTGCCCGAATCAATGCTGGGTAGGAGCAGCTCTTGTGACCACTCAGTCCCCTCACCAAGACCCACCATGCAAATGGCCACTGGGATGCAACTCTGCCTGGGGCCAAGAACTCTCCAGGAGGCAATGTCTCAGAAAATTCCACGTCGAGGTAAAACACAGTGAGACTACTGTCTGGTCCAAATATTAGAACCAAGTAGTCACAAATATTTTCAGGCACAAATCCTTTTCGGCACAGCAGAACTCAGTCACAATGTCCCAAATCCCTTTGATGAACAGACACGGTGCTCTGGACTAAATGTTTGTAACACGCCCCCCCCACCCCTAAATTCACATATTGAAGCCCTCATTCCCCAAAGTGGGATGGTGTTTGTAGGTGGGACCTTTGGGAGGTGACTGGGATTAGATGAGGCCACGAGGGTGGGGTCCTATGATGGGATTAGTGCCCTCGCCACACACGCACCAAGGAAAGCCATGGGAGGACACTACCAGGGACAGAGGTCGCCACAAGAACCTCACTGCCAGCTCCCTCATCTCCAGCTTCCAGCCCCAGACGGGAGGAATACATGTCTATTGTTTAACCCCTCACTTACACCTGCCAGCACTCAGACAGAAGGTCACGGCAGATAAACAATTTCATCTTCCTTCTAATGAGGTGGAACAGATACGCTCAGGAGAGGAAGTTTCAAGGACTATTTAATCCCCAAGAGGACCCAGCTCAGGGAGAGACCAATCTAGGCATTCTCAGTCAGTCTGGAGATGGCTGGAAGGACAGACCGCTGTGCAAATAAAAACACTGCTAATGAACTAATAGGCACCTCTAGTAGCCTTCAGTTCAAAACCCACTGTCGTTAATTTTTGTAGGACTTTTAAATAAAGGGACATTCTTACACACACATGCCGTTATCTTCAATGGTTCAAAAAGCACTAGTTTATATACAATTCAAGTTCAGCTTAGGAGGAATCCCTTGGGCGAGTCCTTGGACTCCTGGCACCATGGGTCATTTCTCTGGGAGCATTTGGGAAGTTCACAGTGCATTCACCTCGGCCCTTGACACTGAGAGACTATGTTTCTGAACTCTGGGGTTCAGAAAGTGGAAAATGTAAGATGGGCAAGGACAACTGCCTTTTAGTGTGCCCCAGCCTCTGAAGGGTTCCCGACCTTGAACACCTTAGCAGGAACCAAACCAGCATCCTTTTCTCTCCCCTGGTGTGCGCTTCAGATGGGACCAGGAGTTGTCTGTACTGTTAAAGCACAGTATGCCATTTGCAAACACTTTGGCCAACACAGAAAAGCCTGGTTTGAATGTGACAACTGCTTGCTCTCACTGCATAGTGACTCAAGACACCCTGCTCCAAGGTCAGATTAAATGACACCAGGAGTCAGAAACGATGCAAACAGTCAACTTCAGGTGTAAAAAATTTCTTTACACTTTGTCAAATGAAAACACTCAAAAAGCAACATTTCACACTCAACCAATGGTGGGCCGCCTTTGGCAAAGCAAGTGTGGGCTGCTCGTGAAGAACAAGCTCACACTTTACAGTGTGCTTCTGGATCACGCCCAGCATGAAGCCGCGTTCAGGCTGTCACTCACGCACTGGAAATGAGAAACCGCCACCACAGTAACTCCAAGTGAGAGGTGGAAGGAGGGAGGGAGGAAGGGGAAACTGTCCTGAAGGTGATTCCATCTCAGAAACACCATGTGGCAGACATGGAGTTTAAGCTACTAGTTCAAGCTGTTATGGGGCGAAGGTGCAGCCAGGACAGGGCCTGGGGCCGATCAGCAGAATAAAGGCCTGGAGCTCGGGGTTCCCTCTTCCTGCACCCCTCATTGACCAAGCACAAGAGGGAAGCCAGTGGGTGACGGAGCCTAGAGGAGACCGAGCCAGGAGAACAAGGGTTCATACGAAAGCAGCAAACAACCGGGATGCCCCTGCGTCCTGCTCCACCACACAGTGTGTCTCTCTGGGGGACGTCCTGGCTACAGCCGGCGGCTGCAAGTGTCAGGACACAGAGAAACTACTGTAGTCATTAGAAAAGCCCCTGCCAATCATCATTCAGCCTGAATGTGAGCAGATATGGATCCAAAGCCCTGGTGGTGGGCAGGACTGCCCGGGCCAGTGAGTTTACATGGAGCAGTGGGACTGGCTGCGGCCCTGGGGCCTCAGCCACACACTGTGCATTCGGCACAGACGCCATCTTGTTTGTTATCATTAGCTGCACTTTGCCAGGAGGAAACGGGGCCTCAGTGGCTAACTTACGTGCCCAGGATCACAGGCCAGTAAAAGCAGAACTGAACAGAAGAGGCTTTGAATGCAGTTGCGGCAACTCCTCCTGGCTGCTTCCATTGCACCAGGGGGCCAGAGCCAACCCCTTGTGTGTGACTGAGATGTGTCCGAGAAAAGTGAGAAGAACGATACCAGGAGTCAGAAACGATGCAAACAGTCAACTTCAGGTGTAAAAAATCATACAAGTCAGAAACCTCGAGAGCCCCATTTGACTTTAAAAATAATCTTCCTTTAAAACAAGGAAAATTATAATATTTATGCTAAATCCTCTATACTTCACTCAGTGTTTGGGAATAAAACAGCCTCCAGCCCTTCACTTCAGCCCTCCTGGCTGACCTGTCTGACCACCTGCCAGTCACAGAGTATCTGACCTTGGTGTATGTGACCTCTGGAGGGGCTTCTGGGAATTCAACTCAGGTGCCAACAGAGCATCATCCCAAATGGGAGATAATTCTCTCAAAAAGACTTGCCAACTGTTAACATCACAAGGACCTATTTTTAAGGATCCACATTTTTTCCATCCTATTTCAGCAAACCTTCCATTAACTGGGCCCAGTTTACCTGATTGTCTTCAAATGCTATGGACCCACCAGTGGCATGTGACCTAAGAGGGTTCACAGCTCACTGCTTGGTCACTGCCTGCCCCACTCCTGCATCCACTGATGGACAGGAGCATCTAGAACTGGATCAGTGGCCGCACTATCACTATCCTAAGGGCTTCCATTTCAAAATCTTCAGCACAAATCCATTTTCATCTTTCACTAGCAAGAACACCATCCTCAGAGCTTAGACCAACTTTCAATAGCAGGCACAGGGCTTATTTCTACAGACTGTCCCTAATACCAAGTGTATGCCTTTGGGCGTCATGCACACACCTGATGACACAGGAACATTAAGTGAGAATAGCTGTTGAAAGAAAGCACTAGCTCAAAGGGGCCGATGAAGAAGCAGAATTAGAAATCAGTTTGGGTCACTTTATAAGTTGTTTGTTTCTTTTACTTTGGGAGTCAATATAAAACAATGGCCTGAATTTTAACAATAAGTGACTGTATTTGTGTACACATAAAAATCATTTCTTAATTATCTGCATGTCCTGGATGTTTATTATGCACAGAGCAGCTATCAGTTCAATGTGTTCCTAATCTCCCCTCTCCCTGTCTCTTTTACCATACCCCACACACACGCCTGTCTCAGATAGGTGTGAGATTGTCTCCGATATCACACTTTCCCTTCAATCCAAACCCAGTGGCATGTCACAGATACTTTGTTTCATTTTTGGACTGAAAATCCTAGAGAAAATGTCAAGGAAGATGGTAATAAATTTTATCAAATATTTGCAAATTAATTACCCCTGCGAGAAGAAATGCAGAACCTTCCAGCTGCTCAGAATAAGGGGAAGCACCCTGACCCTTTGGTATGTTACCTGATCAGAAATTGACCTCTGCTCTGGAATTCCATGAAAAGTCATAATACTAGCATTTACGCTGGTTCTGCCATGGACTGTGCTCACTCTCTCGTAACTCCTTATGTAGACAGAGTACTGTGTGCTCCTCTGTAAACCTGTCTTTGTGAAAATGCCTGCGGACTGTGGGGTCCTGATGAGAAAGATAGGGATTGGTCTTCATGTCCTCCAGTGCCCCCCAGCTTAGTGAGTGAGTTAAACAGCACAGGGTTCTCATAGCCATTTCAACACACTGTTAGAGCAGCAGCTTTCACAATCTAAGCAGGGACTCTGACCAGACTGGGTCCATGGTTTCTCCATGAAGGATTCCTCACAAACACACAGTGAATTTAGCAGTCCCTTCAGCAGTTCACTCTCAAAATGAGTAAAAAGTGGGGAATTACACTGTGCTTGAAAATTTTTTCCTTCTGCAGTAATTGTCATTCAATGGTTTGAGGGCTCAGGGAGATTTCAGCCAGGCTCACTGGTGTCTTCTTGTCTGTGAGAACTCAGAATACTGCAGGTCCCACTGCGCATGCCTCTTGCCACTGGACTGTCCAGCAGGTGGTTCCTCTGACGGCCTCAATTCCTCCCTGCTCAGCACCCTGCAATGAAGGCAATGTACTCCTAAATCTGCGGACTCTGGACCAGCAGCACCGGACATACTACAAATTACGGTGCCCTTACCAGCCTTGACTCCCTTGAGTTTTCTCCACCATCTACACTTCCTTTTAGGAATGGAACCGCCAGAGCCCAAACACAACCACAGTGAGGGGCAGGGAGAACAATCTGCCGGTTCTGTAAACGTGGACCAGTTAGAGCTGGTAGCATTTGCACAAGGGAAAAGCCAAGGCCTGCTCAGGATAGGTATAAAATGTCCTAGTGAAATGTCCCAATTTCTCTGTCTAAAAGGAAGTGAGACATCTGGAGCTAATAACAGGTACATTCCTGCTTCTGCAACTTCACCCCCCACCCACCTCCACTCTCCACAAATCAGAAGTTCAGAAACTAAGTTTCTGGTGCAGAAGTGGTAACTTTGCTTCCTTTCAACGGATAGCAACTGCTCTGATGACTTATAGAATAGAGTTCTTGGGTCTAAAGAATCCTTTACACGTTAATTCGATGCTCTGCACAGCCACACAAACCAACAGGTACACTGGTCTGGTCCCGGACGTGGGCTCAGGCTGCCCACCCAAGCAGGTGGCAGTTCCTTCCTATGACAGAAGGCCTGCTAGCAGGCAACACAGACATATGTAAAAGAGGGTGACAAAAAGTTTCAGAAAAGCCCAAAGAAATGACCAAAACTTCCCCATACAGAAAAAGTTCAACAACTTGAATCCCACTAAAAAGAAAATTAGAATTACCGAGGAGCCACCATTGTTCAGGTTACTGAGCTACAACATTTAAATAAGTGCTCTTCTATACGTTTCCGGGTCGTCGCTCATGATTAAAATTATTCATATATGCTACATTTTAATGGCTTAAAAATGGAAGAGTGTTTCAAAATATCTTTAATTAACCTGTGTACCTTACAATTAACTAAGTGCTAATTGGCAATAATTACTATTGTATTCATCCATCAATCATCAAATATTGATAATTTGGTACTACCCCAGGTATGTGCAAAATAAGAATGAATAAAAATCAGATGTAACAGTATTAGAACTACTTAACCTTTTAAACATATATTTGACAATAATAAATTGATTGAAAAGGGATTCTAGAATTTTAAGCCCTGACACCCCTCCTTTGACTATCTCAAGTCAGAAGTCTGACATGGAACTCAACCAAAGCGGCCCAGGGTGGCCGTGAGCACAATGACTAGCATGCCATGTGTCCAAATCAATGGAAATCCTATTTGGCATTTCACTTTAGAGCACAGGTGGCAAACACAAGGCCGATGTGTTCAATCCAGCCCTCCACCTTGTTTCTACCTGGCTGCAGCGCCAAGCTCCTTATCCCTTGTTGGGGACTGCCCTGCCTGGTCTCAGAAAGCTGTAACCCCCCACGACTTAGGGTGAGTGAGAGACCTCCAGACCAGGAGCCACTAAGGAGACAAAAACTTATTTCCCTGGCATGAATGCTGCCTGTTCTGTGCCTGGCCTTCAATGTTTGATCAGTTAGCCAATGATGGGTAATAATTCTCTAGGAAACAGAATGGACCTAAGATAGGCATGATCATGTGAAGGCCTCTGGGAAGAGACTCACGGGGCTGTGGAAATGAAGGGGTGATCGACATCAACCCCTGGCCCCTTGGCTTTGTCAAAGCCTGAGTCTTTGTTCTTAGATGCGAGAAATCCAAGTCTCCCGGCTGCATCTGTCTCCTGCCCAACTCAGGCCTGAGGAAATAGCTAAAGAGTGCAGCCCAGACCAGAGATGGCAGACCCCCGGGGTAATCAGGCCTGGGACAAAGAATATGCAAGATCCTGTGAGATCTGTTTGCTGGAGGATGTTATTAACTTGGAATTTAAAGGCACAGAGAGAAAACCTTTGGAACCTGTAGTCCTTTCATATGATAAAACTCCAATCTCTGCCCAGAATCACAGCAGGAGTTCTGTTAGCATCTTTGTAAGTCACCTGTCACCTTTGATCCTTTCTGCCAGACTGTGAATCCACAAACTGAGTCTGCTTTCTTAATAAAAACGTACTTGGGTAGAGGAACGGGGCACTTTCCACTAGAGAAAGTGGCCATGCTGTCTATTCCCCCACAGAATCATGGTTGTTTCTGTGTATGTATTTCTCGTGTTTTGACGAGCATCCGCAGCAGGGATGGATACTGCAGGCTGGTATCCGCTTCAGCCCCTAGTTAAGGAGTAGTTACATTTATACAGTCCTAAAATTACTTTTGGCCCTTTGAAGGCAACTGTGAGGCTGACGTGGCCCCCAGTGAAAATGAGTTTGACACCCTTGCTATAGAGCTATTTCAGCCTACACTAATAAGAGCCCCTTCAAAGAATCATCATTTCAACTACCTAAATCCTGAAAATATACATTTAAGTGATCATTTATTTCATCCAACTTCTCTCTAAAAACCACTATAACACCCTACTCAGCCCAAACTATTTTTCAGCTTTTTCCTGATATTTCCCGACCTAAAACAGTCTTGTCCCTTACAATTACAGGGACAAAAAAAGCCTAAGGGGACTCATCGGTGTGACCAACCAATCATTGCCTGAGCCTCAAAGTCCACACTGCTCAGGAGAGACCAGAAAGCTACAGCACAGTGAGTTCTTGGGTCCTCTGTGCCCGATGGCATCCGGTCCCCTTCTGCTTTACAGAACAAGCCTCCGTCGGGGACCAAAAGGATTCCTAAAAATTAGAGCCAGCAGCAGGGAATACCGTGGGCCCCTTGGCCCATCCGGGCCAGCTGCCTCAGACAGGGTGACGAACCCACAGTCCCACCCAGCCCAGGGCTGCCGGCAGGCCAGGCTCCTCATCCAGGCAGCAGAAGACCCACAGTGGTTTTGTGACTTTTCTAGGATGTTTTCTGGAACTAGTCAACACCAAACTCACTCCATTCTGACCTCTAATGGCTTAAGTGATCTCTTCTACCACTTCTGGTATGGAAGACTCTTCCATAGGGATGAATTCCCTGAGCAACTTAGATTCTCCAAGATTTCTGTTTGTGTTTTGGCATGTGAGGCAGGTACATATTTTCCTGAAGAGAAGGAACATTTTTAATAGAAGTGAAGTGATCAGAATATACCATTTGGGAGATTCACATTGTTCTCTTCAGTGTGATAAACCATTAAAAGTGGATTAAAGCCTCCAAGAAATACAAAAATATTTTACTGCTACAGATGAGGGCACCCGACACATGCATGCACGCACACACACATCCTGCACACGCCCACACCCCCCCACACACACACATACTTTTTTCACACACTCCAAAAAAGTTCTACACATAAAATGTTGGCTACTTCTCATTTTTTCAAATCTTTTTCCCAGCTGGGTTTAGAAGGCCTCATTTCATGGGAAAAAATTCTGAAAGCTACTGAAATTTACCTTTAAGCAAAATATAAGGCAGGACAAAAATGCCAAAAAAGTCAAGAAAGGTTTAAAAATTTAAAGAACGCCAAAGCCATTGTTAGCTGGATACTGGTCAAGTCAGCTGGCAAACAGACGATGAGAATAACCTGGATTTATCGCTGTGTTGCTTGATTTTAATACCACCACGTGTGTGCATGGTGTATTCATTACTGCGAAGACGGGTTCACCAGAACACACACAGAATCTCCCTGATCGTCCAGTGGCCTGACATGGCTTAGCCTACAGACACATATCAACTTTTCATGCACATTTTGGATGACATGAGCTACAACTGTGGAAAGAAAGCCTATCAGTGTCACAGTACACACGCTAACCCAAACAGCGCTGAACCGATCCGTGACCCAGAGTCTCAGCAGCGCGGCTAAAGCTCAAGACTTCCAAGGTTTCCTAAGTAACTGGAAACCTTCCAGATACAGAGAAACGACAGACCCGGATTTGAAGTTTTCAATATAATATGGCCTAGTAACAGGGTCTGGTACAAAGTCAGTGCTCAAATCTTACTAAGTCTCAGTCTGCTGGAGTCGAATCCCACGCCGCGCATGCAGCCTCTATCTGGAAACAGCACTGTGCGTCTTCCTGGCTCCGCTCCACACCTGAGCACCTGCTGAATGCACACCCTAACAAGGCAGGAAACAGCTCCCACGGATTTATCCCTTACTTTTCTTGGACATTTCATAGCTTCAGGTACCTTACTCACAACACACACTCCTACGAGCTGGGCAAAGGAAACACGGTCGTCTCCGTCTCAACAGAAAGAGCAGAGAAGTCGGGAAGTAGAGAAGACAGATTAGAACGCAGCTCAAGGCAGTTAAAACAGTCACTCGATTCCCTGGTGATGGTGGAGGTGGCAGTGACGTCCACGTTAACAGTAGTGATAATGATGTGCTAGAGAAATGGCACTAGTCTGGAGCTTCAGGAGTCAGGAGAGTTGGGTCTGCATTTGCCCCTGATTTTGCCTCCCTCCACAACCCTGGAAAAGTGACTGTCTACTGTTCCCATGTGTGCAAGGGGAGTTACACTTACCTAGTTCCTAAATTGGTCTCATTTCCTCTACAGAATACTACCAGAGGTTCTGACACAGGAGAAAGCCCATGTCCTGCTCCAGAAAGGGTACCTGAGTCACTTCAGGGAGATGGCAAACTCCCTGTGATGTTTTGGAAAGAAAGGCATAGTTCAGTGTCTGAAGGGAACTGTATATGATGGGGAACCTTCATAAGGTACACTGAAGTTAAAGGGGTCCCTGACTTCTTGGTTGTGCCTGATCTGCATTAGCGACTTAGTGTTAACTAAGACAATGAACGTACTAGCGCCCTCTCAGGAATGGGTGCCTGTCCTGGGTGTTAAGAGACCAGTAAACAGAGAGGAGACACAGGCTTGCGCTTCAAGAGGAATTTGAGGTCAGCCAGCAGCAGCTGCCAATTATTCATAAACAGACTGCTTTTGGAGCATCATTTCTTAGTCACATGAATAAATGTTTAGGTCTTTCCTTAAACTCTCCAAAGAAACAAGATGAGCAAAATGCGAAAGAATCTCAGAAATTATATAAATCTATATTTTTAAAAATTCAATTTTTTAAAAGGAAAAAATTTCAAGACTTTTAACAGTTTGATAATTACTTGGGTGGTAAGGTAAACACACAATACAATACACAGATGATGGATTATAGAATTGTACACCTGAACCCTAGGTAATTTTATTAGCCAATGTCACCCCATTAGACAAAGAACATGTCTGAATGACCGATGGACAGGGACAACAGTGTGGGAACTGACTGTGGAAGCAGGGTTGGGATGGGCGGAGGAGGGCAAAGGGGAAAAAATTGGGACAATTGTAAGAGAATAACAATAAAAAAATGATAAAACAATTCAATAATTAATGGTGTATGATTATGAAAATGTAGCAAATTTTATCATTAACCAAGCTACCTCAGCAAAGTACAGTTAATCAATCATATAAATTTTCTCAATGCGGATTTTATGCCACACGGGTGGGCTGCTATCTGCTGAGGTCATACACTGACATTGACACACTAACCCCCAACCCATCAGCCTGAACAGGGAAGGTCATTTCGGGGTGGGGGGGAGTTGCAGCACAGGATTCTCCCGATAACTGTCTACGTGAAAATATGTCCATCCTCCAACAGCAGCGGTGCCTGGCCATAGCATCACCAACCTCCAGAGCAGCCCATGCTCCCTTGCGGGCCTCACAGGCGCTTGGGCAGGGTGGGGCCCTGTCTTAAAGAACTCAGAGTCAAGTCACGTCAGGCACAGCATGGGTGCCGAGAGACGCGGGCAACCTCACACCTCCTCCTTCCCAATTCATGACTCCTGCAGGGATGTCCCACGCCACCCCTCCAGGAAAACAGTCACCATGTGGGCTTGCAGGGCCCATGGCCTTAGCTCTTAAATGCTGGTTACACCCCCCTCGGAATCCTGCCACAATACTGTGAGGGCCCAAGCCGTGCAGGGAACCTGCACAGCAGAGACCCGAGGGACTCAGGTGGTCACTCAGGCTGAACTCGCGCCGCAGGCCAGCACACTCTAGCCCGGGGAGTGGGCCCCCGGACACGGCAGCCTGCTGAGCCTCCAGATGACCCCAGATGACCCCAGAGACACCGCCTGGAGCAGAGCAACCACCTGCTGGGTCAGATACACCTGAAGAGTCGTGAAAAATAATAAATGGTCATCTTCTTCAGCCCTCACTTTGGGGGTGGTTTATTAATACACCAAGAGGTAACTGAAACAAGGATGACAATTAACTGGTTGTGTAGGGAAGTGTCCTAGTGCTTACAAGTTCTATGACAAAGTCTTTAGCATCTGCAACTTATTATCAAATAATTTGAAATACAACAAATACACATGCATCCATACTTACACAATGTATACAAATGTATGGATTTCTGGTTGTTTGTACTTTTCTACAACTGAATCACGACTTGTTCATGACTGGTTCTCATTCAGGCAGATTTAGAACTAGAACCCTCTGCACTGCAATGCCAATGTCAATTAATGTCTGAGATTTTTATGGACACAGTAACTTCCTAGTCAACCATCACTTCCACTTACATGACAAAGTGGAGACAAACCACTTACTTGGTTTCACTGGCAACTCAAATGCTCATGGCAATCATCAAGAGCAGAGGCCACAAAGGCAGTACAGACACTCAATGCGAAACACCACGTCTATGTTTAATTGCACTTCTGCCAGTAGATCTTGCCTGAAACATCCGAATTAACCCCAAAGAGAAGGATTCACATCCTTGTTAATGCGGCTGAAATGCTCATCTGGCAAAGGACTGGAAACCAGGCCCACATGCCCGTTCTCTCCTAAAGAATGTTCTTAATTTGAGGAGTATTACATGATGCTCTAATTAAAAGAACACATTTTCTATGTCTTATGCAATCGAAAACCCCAAGAAAACAATTATCTTTAGAGAAGAGGGAAAAAAATAAAGTATTTTCATTTCAGATCACTGAAATGAGTTACAGGAGATGTCTGGTTTTGATATGAAGTCATGTGGCTGGGAGCTTCATGTCACCAAGCATGTGACCTCGGAGCACTCTTGCTTCCACTGTGGTGCCAAAGCCAGGCCCACATGCTATGTTGACTCCACAGAGTCCCCTGCAGAGCGCAGGGCAGGGCACACCTCACAGTTTCAAAAACCACCATCGCCCTCACCTGTCACACAGATGTAAACTTTAACACCTTATACTTTCATATTGTGATTTGCTTTGTGGAAGCCAGCTGGACACTGAGGACATTTTCAAAATAAACATCCTTTCTTTTTGGCCACGTTTTTCCTCTACTATTTCAAATTTAATCTCTCTGCCCAATCTATTTCCATGTTTAATTCTATAATTGCAATGTAATCTCCTAAACTGAACCAAGTTGTTTAGCTGTTTCTCCAAATGACTCGATACTTCTGGAAAATTATTTTGACTTGGCCAAGTGTTCGATCACAACACATTAATCAAAACCAAGGCATGCATGTACCTCTTGCTATCTAAAGTGAGTATCCAAATATTCCATACAAAAACTTGGGAATTTTTTACCCCAAATTCATCATTCAAATTGAAGTCAACTGTTTGAGTTGCATGTGATTTCTGAGAGGCTGGCGTGTGCTGTGATTAACTACATCTGAATCTGCCCCACTGTTTTTGTTCTCACGTTTTAGAAGTATTACCCCTCAGTTTCCCCTCATCTTCCTAGGGGTTAGCCCTCTGAGACACAGTTTCCTTCTGCCAGCAACTGGGGATGCTGTTAAATGGGCTCAAATTTAGATATCTTAGAAATTATTTAATCACAGTGCACAGTCCTAGCCATGTAAATAGAAGCATGTTCACACCCAGCGTCCTAGTGTATTACTGCAAAGTACACCGAACACACCAGCAATGAGTTCCTGAAGCACTACAAAATCAGGCCATTGGTGCTCTAAAGGCTTTGAATTAAGCAGAAATCAGCTGTGGACAGAACAGCTGTGAGTATTTTAGCGCTATCAGGGAAGAGGTGGGGGTGAGGGAGGGGCTGGAACACACCACCACTGTTCCATTCAGAGCACCAAAGCAGAGAGCCCCCACGTGCCGAGGGCGTCCTGTCCGGGGCTCAGGGAGAGCAGGGATCTGAAGAACGAGGGTGCCTTGGGCCAGGCTCTGACTCACACCCACGGTGCTCACCTCTCTGCTCTCACGGGGCTCACAGGACAGAGATGCGCACTACGCTTTACTTCACCAGAGCCCGCGATGTGCAGGCTTCGCTGTACAAGGTGGCTTCACCTGTCCCACAGGGGAGGTGGGACAAGGACAGAGCATGACTGTGAGCTACCCCAAGCTCTGCACATCCTCCCCTCCCTTTCTGTGAGGGTAATTGTGCCTGTTTTCCCCTTCCCACCCAAAAAAGCTCTTCTGGCAAAGCACAGGGTATGAGGGCACCCCCGGGCCAACCAAGCACCTCCGTAACTGACCCAACAAGGGGAGGGGTGCGGAACGCCGGGTCTGGGTGCTGACCTGCTACACTCTGTGGGGACTGTGTGGCAGGCCCCACTTTTGAGGCTCAAATCCAAACATTAATAGTTGAAAGGGGTTTCAGGGGTCCTCTTTATTTTCCCAGGAAGGGCTCGACTTTGTAGCAACATTGTCCACCGAGCACCTGGGGCTCCTGCCCCCCACACTGTGGAGGCAGGCAGCACACACAACTGCCCGCCCGTGCCACAGGCCACTGCTTCCTGAAACATCTAATCACAGGAAAGGCGCTCATTCCAGAAGGCGAACGCTTCCCCTCCCCTCCTCAAGATGTGCATCTTTTTGCTTGAACCCTCACTTTCCCCTAAAGAAGAGCCCGTGTCCCGAGGAGCAGAACCATCAGGCCGACACCACACGGGAGGTAAGGAGACCCTGGACGGCGAAATGCAAACCGCTATGTGACATACATCTAGATGTTCTGGACAATGACTGAAGAAGCGCCAGCTGAAGGACAGTAACACTGTGTCACACAGACACAGGTAGAATTAATCAGAATTTAAGGGTCACTCCCGAAATATGTTTCTTCACCATTCTTCATCAATGCTCAAAATTGGGCCAGATCCTATTCATTTAAATATTTTTGTAAAATGTTTTACCAAGGTTAAAATGTCCACATAATTTTACAAAGATTTTCAACGTACAAAGGAACAAGGCCGAGAAAACACAATCACCAAAGTTAGGCTGAACTGAATTTCGGGCCTTGACCTTCCAAGTAACATGAATGCTTTGAAGACTGTTCTGTTTATGTCTGCTTAAACTTGACTTCCTGGTTCAGGAGAAGGAACAAGCCCACTGAGACACATGAAAAGGCTGCCTTGACCAAGGTGTCCATTGTACCCAATGGAAGTTCGGTAAGAGATGTGACTGGCAGTTTTCTCCAAGGAATCAGAACAAGCATCCTGTGCCTTTTTCCACTCCAGCATCCTGCACGGTCACACACCAGTCAAGTCCAAACCTTGGCAGCACTGTGAGCCATAATCTAGGATTTTCAATAATACAAACATAATGTCTCCTGCCATCCAAGATTCCACTTGCTAACCATTCCCTAAGATTACTAAAACATGTTTATATTATGTTTGGCATTCCTTTAACAAATAATTTTAATTCATTTAAAAAAGTTAAGTTCTAATCCAAATTGCTTCACAGTAATGAGGTTCAGATGATCTGCCTTCTTTGAAAGGTTCATTCATGGCCATAATTTTAAGAAGAATTGGAGTATTTCCCATTCATGCTTTAAGTATATAGTTTTCTAAATAATGTCTCTAAACACACACACGCACTCACACACACACACACACACACACACACACACACTCTCTCTCTCTCTCTCTCTCTCTAAAGGGATGTTCTCTGCCAGAATCTACACCTAGAATTTATAAGGATCACAGTCCAGTGACACCGCTCAAGAACAGAACAGATCTTACTTTCCTAAGTGTGTAGCGTAAAAAACATCTTTCTTCAGAACCTATTCATGACTCCCATACCCTGCCTGCACAGTCAGTTTCTGAGGGTTTGGACAAATGCACCTGCTCTCCCAGGGAGATGCCTGGGTGCACAGTGAGCATCCATCAGGTGCCAACCAGATGCCAGGCTGAGACTGGTCAGCCTTCCGCCCTTGGTGAAGGCACATGTTCCTGAAGCAGGTCCCATTTCAGAGTCGAGGAAACCCAAGCAGAGAAAGGACACAGTAATGGAGTGGTAGCACTGAGGCAAGACTTGGACCCCAGTTATAACTCTCCCACCCACTTGGCTCTCTTTCAAACAATATCCCATCCCAAAATGGGCCTCCTCTGAGGCCAAAACAAGGGTGTCAGAAGACAGCACTGCGGGAGCGCACATACATGGCCAGCAGGGCAAGAGCCCTGAAAGGGTGCTTCACCTCTCACCCCGCCCCTAGTTTGAGTGCCTAGCATCACAGAGCCTCCCGGGGGTAGGGGAAGCCCTGCAATCCTAACTTCCTCTGATAGAGAGTAAGTGGGAGATTCAGGTACACGAGGTCTAACATGGCTTCAGGGCCCCATGGAGAAAGGTCTCTCTTTCTGGCAAAAGGTGGGTCGATGTCCAGGGCTGCTCCTAGCAGGACCTCCCAGCACAAAGAAGCTGCAACTGACCCTCCAGGACAGGACTCCTTCTCTTCCTGACCTTCTTGGCAGGATGTCATGGAGACACACAGTAAATGACTAATTTAAAAATACTCACTGAGTAAGAAAGGAGACAGTAGCATGTAGTGGTATAAAAAGTCACCTACACTCCAATAGTTCCTATGGTCAGATTGCGGACAAGAGAAATCAGAACAGTTTTTGCTTGTTTAATAATGTGACTTTTAACCATAAGAATTACCAGGAACAAAGCCACAAATGCACATGAATATCTGAAGGTCAAGCCACAGGCCCATGTGTCTTTTTCCAAAGAGGTGTCCTGGTCCAGAACCTAAGACCAGAATTAGTGACAGCATCTTAATTTTAACCCTAACAAATTTGGCCTTCTGGCCAGAAACGGCAGATTAGATGAAGGACAAGGAATGATCGCTACAGGAGAGTGTGCATGGCCAAAGATGGAGGGAAGAGAACAGGAAACACCTGAACACACCGCAAGGCCCAGTACTGCCTCGAACCTGCCGTGGCCACTGCCATCCCTTGAAACGTGGCTTCCCACCGCCAGTTCTCTGAGGGTCTGCAAGTTGGTCATCTTTCCAGACCCTTCCTTCCGGGACTGGGAAGCACTGGATCGAGCTGCCCTTAGCCCCCATGTCTGTAAAGTACCAGGTGCTCATATGCTCTTATCGGACCTACAGTGGACGTGCTAGGTGCCACACCCCGACATGGGATGGGACTAGGATCTCTTGATATTTAATTTGAAGGAAATATATGACTCAAAAATGATGGTCCAGGGCCAGAACCACATTACAGGATTATGTAAATGTAGTATAATAAACTCAGTGCGATGTAAAGGCATCAGATTTCTCTCCTGGAAATAAAGTTCACTGAGGGCTTGACGTTATGAATCCCAGCAAGCAGCAGCAGCAGCAGTGATTGGCACAGCACACTTCCTTCCCAAGGAACTAGGGAAAAGTGCTTTCGCAGCCGCTTTGCACTGACTTAGGAGACACTCAGCCAACACAACCAAGCCCAGAGATACACATCTTAGTAGAAATGAAGACACCCATGATACACATGACCTTATCACAGGAACAGAACTGAGAAGGGGCTCGACAGCTCCCAGCATCAGGAAGTAAGTATCCTTACCCTAGGAATCCCGAATCACCACTTCAAAAGAACCTATACAACCCCTATGTTCATAGCAGTGCTATTTACAGTAGCCAAATGCTAGAAACAGCCTAAGTGCCCACCAGTAGGTGACTAAATTAAAAAAAAAAAAAACAAACTGTGGTGCATTTACACAATAGAATGCTACACAGCAGAAGGAAAGAAGGAACTCATATCTTTTGCGACAGCATGGATAGAACTGGAGAATAGTATGCTAAGTGAAATACGCCTGTCAGTAAAAGGCAAATACTATATGATCTCACTTATAAGAGGAATCTCATAAACAAAACAAACTAAGAAGGAAAATAAAAGCAGAGACATGAAAACGTGGAACAGACTGACAGTGGCCAGAGGGGAGTGGGGAAAGGGACAATGGTGGAAAGAAGGGGAAGGGACTAGTCAAAGCACACACATGAATGACCCATGGACACAGACAATGGTGTGGGGATGGACTGTGGGAATGGGGGAGAAGGCCGGGAGGGGGAGGGCAAAGGGGGAAAACTGGGACAACTGTAACAGAATAACAATAAAAGAAAAGAAAGTGACCAGTGCAGTAGTTCTGTTTATTTTGTAGAGAGGTTGCTAAGAGAAACAGTGGGAACTTGGAGGAAGATGTGCCTGAACAGACATAAATCAGAAGTAAATCATGACCGCTCATGTGAACAGGCCAATGAGGCATGAACATGAACTGAGGTGAGGCAGCAGCACTTGGTGAGTGTGCAGAGTGAGAGAGTACTCTTGTTTGGGGAAGTTTCAGAAGGTGTCTCTGCACATTAAATCTAGGAGTCCTTCCTGAATTGACAACTGTGGACGGAGCTCCTTTGCCTGCTATACCTGTCCACAAAAGCTGGGTTCTCTGCATTCAAGATTTACTTGGAATGGTGTTATCTGATAAACACAGTGACACAATAGTAATGTAATATAAAAACCTGATTATATTTCAAAATCCCTAGTGGAATTTTGCTCAGAAATAGAGACAAAAACAATGGGAAAGTCAAAGGCAACAGACTTATTTTTCTCATCAATTAAAGTTTATCAACATTTTAATTAGAATCAAATTTCACTCCCAGTATGAATACAAACCACTAAATTGTCAAAAACAAAGAGATAAACTACTGATAGTGATCCATCCTCTCCTGCCCCAGGCTGGACATCTCTTGCCTGACCTAGAGAAACACCAAATTACAACTGCTGAGAGCTGACTTCTCCTGGGCCTGGCAAACAACTTCATCACCAAGACAGCACAGAGAAACAACTGTGGGTTGTTTTTTTTTTTTTTTTTTTTGCATTTTTTTGGCTTTTTGGCTCTTTTCCACAGCAGCTATATTTATATACCAATACTGCTTCAGGACACTGATTAAAACCTCATGTGTGTGCTCAAGAAGAAACTTTAAAACTAAGAAACTCCAATTTAAACAAATGCTTTAATGTCTGCTGCAATTCTTCCAAGGCACTCTGAGGGTTCAAGAGAAAATCCAAGGGGTAGAACTATCCTTTCACTCGCTAGTCCAGGGATTCATGCTCCACGACCCATGCAGGCAGAGAGCAGGCCCTTGCCAGCAACAACGGAATGCAGGTGTTTCAAAGGGACTGTGCACTTGGCTTTGAGAATAACCAGTATTATTATCTTGACAATAAATAAGCTCTGTGTTTATGGTTCATATGTTTTACAAAAAAGGAGTATCATTCAGATGCGTTTTCACGACTATTCAGAGGTTATAATCATCACTCTAATAGGAACTCTTCAAAAGGACATGAAAATTTTAATCCTTGGATTCACCAGCAATTTCACTAGATCCTTAGGAAGCAAATCACTCCTCACTTTGTAAAGATAACTCACATTAAGTATGTTCAATGACTGTCTCAGTTACTTTTTGTCTGAGATTAGAAAAAAGATAGTAGTTGGACAGCAATATCCATGAACAAAACCTCCTTTGTTCTAATATATAGCTACTGTAGAAACACTGTCATCAACAACATTCACGTCAATTTATAGAAAGCAGTGACAAACAGATAAGGGAGATTTCATCTGTAAGACAAAGAGTTGCCAAAACCCCACAAAGAAGCAGATGGAGCCCAGAGCCCTGCAGTCCACACATCCACAACCTTCAGGACCTCCTTAGCCACCAGGAGTAAAGCCATTATTTCCCTGGGACTAATGCAGCACAGCACCACCCTCCGGCTCCCTGCTCCCCACTCCCTCCCCGAGCAATGCAATGTCTGGTGATCCACCATGGCAAGCCAGCATGAAGTAAAGGCAGGTGAGCACTTACCTGCCCATCCTGTCCCACGTGGTGTATCTGTAGATTGCCCTGCAAAATGAATGAAAAAAAAGAGAGAGATAAAGGACAAAAATGACACCAAGATGCAGACAACGGCAGGAACTTCCTCATACTTTTAGTGAATAATCTGCAAAACCATTGACACCAATTCTACAAAACTCAACCCTTGCAGCAATACATACCCGAAACAAAATATTTAAGCTGAGTTTACAGGTTACTGTTTTTTTCTGGCTAAAACAAACTCAAAAGAGAAAAAAACAAAAAACATCATACCCCTGACCACAAAAGCAAATGTAATTTTTTTTCTAATTTTCTGAGACAATTTTAGACTCACAAGAATCCAGAGTGGCACGGAGAGGTCTCTGCGCCCATGAGGACGCCGTGTACATTACAGCGCATTAGCACGCACAGGGTGACTGGCAGGACACGGTGCCATCAGCCAGACCGAGGGCCTGCTTGGGTCTCACCGGTTAGAAGGTCATTTTCACTTGTTTAAAAAATAATAACAATTCCCTTAACCTTGGTAGGTTCTGCTAAATGTCTCTACAGACATCCCCACTTTGACAAAATAATTACTTAATTTTTAAATGAGTAAGGTAAGACTATTGTGATAAGACGATTGCATATTATAACTTATTACAGAGTAATCATTAATACTATCAGCAATTTCTTCTAACTCATTGCATTTAATTCCTAATGGAAACAAAAAATATGGGATTATTTAGACGAGGGGTTTAGTCACAAAAACTGAAAAAAGGGTAAAACTTATTTTAAAAATTGAAATTCAAGAAATATTCTAATGATTTTTTTCTTGTAAAAACAATATAGAAACAAACATATGTGGATTATTTTCTGTTACTATTATATTCAGTTTCCTTCTTTTCAAATGGCTACAGCAACTTAAGCATTCTGATTGAGGGTCCATGCCTTCTAGAGTGACACCTCTGAACAGTGTGGTCCCCACCTGTCTGTGCCTTTAAAAATGAAGCCTCCCTGGTTTTCAGTGGGATACCCCATTCAGTCTGCGGGTTTCCTGCACCACTCTGTGCATTTCCCATACAACCCACTGCAGGCTGAGCTGAAAGATTCCTCTCCCGTCACCTCCAGTTCCTTAACCTTGACATTCAGGCCTTCCAGACCACCTCCAAGTTCAGTCACTGCCTGCTGCTCTCCTTCACTTGCCTGATGCTTTGGCCACATCAGCATGCTCTCTCCCATTCACTCATTTGGCCACGTGCCAATCAGTGAAATAATTATTCATATAAACGAATCAATCCCCTCCTCTGACCAGGTATTCACTGTTCCTCTCACAGGAATCCACTCAGCCAGGTTTCCCCCTTCTCCCCTCAGGACCTCTGCTCATCTCTTCCCCTTTTCATGCTGTGCCCATGACAGACCTTCAGGGTCCAAATGAAAAAAACCTCCCTTGTAAACACCCCAGAGTCCCTCTCCCAAGAGCCCCCTGCCCTCTGGACGGGCCCTCCCAGCACAGTCATCTCCATACAGTGCTGGAGGCCTCCAACCCGCACTTCGCACGGCAGCCACGGCCAGTGCGGCAACCCGCACAGAACGGGAGCTTGGCAAGTGCCCCGTCCACGCATCAGTGAGCTAATACCTCCACCTCCACCTCAGCTCCTAGGTTCTGGGAATTGGAAAGTCAAAAGGGAGCTAATGCCATTTCTGCTTAAGAAAAGCAGCCCAGGTGACTGCTAGAATACAGAGAAATGTCCACAAAGCAGCTCTGAAACTAGTCTGACGCTTTTCTCAAGAGTTTCTCCTGAAAGGCTCTTGGTCAAGCCAGGGCTTTCCACAGTCGCTGCTGGTTCTGCACCTGCTTTCGCAGTTGGTATGTGAGGAAACCTGACACCTTGTAATGACACACCACAGTGCAGGTCAGGTACACGGCTGATACTATTTTCACAGCCTAGAAACAAGTACGTTTTCACCTCCTGGCCCACGTGTGAAGGGCACACCGTTCCACACCACACTCAGTCAGCACAGAGCACGAGCACCACCCGGCAGCCATGGGACAAAGTCACAAGAAGGCAAGTGTGCTGAGTCGGCTGACACTGTCCAGTGTTGTAGGAAACAGTCAAGAGTGTCCCCACAACAGACAGCTACCAACCACCCATGCCCTGTAAAAGAAGGCTAGAAAGACAAGATACCCGCCCCCCCTCACGAGGAGCTCAGAGAATATCAGTGCCACGACTGGCTGGCCTCACCTTCCAAAAACCCAGATGGTCAACCAGACATTCATGTACCAACCCCCTACAGCAGCTGATACACACATATAACAGCACTGAACAGCTGGAAAAGACTCCCTGAATTCTGTCCTTACCATGGGTTAGAATTAATGAAAAGTGGAACATCAAAGCACAGACACCAGTGATAAGAAGCCTGAGTCTCATGAACTTAAGGCAGCTGAGACAATCTCAGAAGTGGGAGGGGTGGGGAGACCATGAAAAGATGCACTGAAAGCTCACAAGACATACATGTGCTGTCTTAAGAAATTCCCAACCAGCCCTGGCTGGTGTAGCTCAGTGGACTGAGCGCTGGCCTGTGAATCAAAGGGTCACCCGTTTGAATCCCAGTCTAGGGCACAGGCCTGGGTCGCGAGCCAGGTCCCCAGTAGGAAGTGCACAAGAGGCAACCACACACCGATATTTCTCTCCCTCTCTTCTCTCTCCCTTTCATCTCTAAAAATATTAAGGGGGAACCCCCCCCCCCCCGAAATTCCCAACCAACCCACAGTATGGGCATTTGTCCTACAGAGACGGAGCCTAAGCCTGTGGAACTGAGGAGAACCTGTGAGGTCACAATCACAGGACGGGGCCCCACCTCCTCTCCCCATTCCAGCATACTGGGGAGCTCTCCAGGCAGGAGAGCAGGGTCAGAGCCATGTGCATCTCAGCTGGGAAGACGAAGGGTGGGCACAGAGAAGAAGGGTCTTCAGAGGGTAGCTCCAGCCAGAAACAAAAACACAGCGAGTGTTTACAAAGAAAACCAGATGGGGATGCATGAGGGAACTAGAGTCAGGTGGCCAATGCCCGGCTCCATGTTGCCGCCTGGGAACTCCCAGTCGTCCACCTCATTTAACAAAGATCAGGAAGCAGAAAGCCCACAGGCACGGAGTGGGCACTGGGCAGTGCTGGTGGCCACACTCACCTCGCTGTCCTGCGTGATCTGCACCTGCTCCCCTTGAGGCACCTGGGTGATGTGGAGGTGGCCCTGTGGGATCCGCAGCGGGAGAAGACAACAAGAAGCATCAGAAAAAATCAAAACCAGAGGGAACAAGAAATGCTTTCCGGAAGTTGTGTTCTTGATCATCGGCTCGCAATTCAAAAAAAGACTAAAATCTTGAGTAGTGCAGTACAATCTGCGCATAGTATTAGCTACTAAATAGCCTCTTGAAATTAAAAGTTTTAGTATATAATGCATACAGAACATTTTGTAGTAATTTTTAAAGGAGTAATGGGGCCTAAGGAAATTCTGTTAAGTCTTTAAATTTGCTTGAACAAGCAAATTTCAGAATGTGAAGGACAAACAGAAAAGAAAGGAAACAGAATTTCCCAGAGAATCAGAATAACTTAAAAAAATCATACTATTAACTCAGAGGGACCAGAAGCCTCATGGAACTAGCCAGCAGGGTCTCCCAGCGATCTGGGAGTGCTGGAGGGCCACCCAGCAGTATGGGACTGCAGGGAGGGGAGCTGTACACGTGTATCCACACTAAAAACAGGTCAGGCAGTATTTTTTAAATCACGGAAACACATGACCATTTAAACAGCTGGAATAAACACTAGTAAATGTGGTTCCAAAAAAATCAAAGCATCCACCTATACAATGCATTTATGTTTGTAGATACAGGCAGATAAATAATTCCTATAAATCTTAACTTTGCTCAGTGCTATGAATACCCATGATCTTACTTAAAATTCCCTCTTGATGAAAATGGATCTTACAGTAAACTACTATAGAAATTTCTATTGATTTCATTTCACTAGGTCTATGTGCACCCTGCATCCAAGTTATCTATTCTGGAATTCTTTCACAAAACTTTCTTACTAAGATTAACTGTTTTTGTGACTATCAATTAAACAAAGGATTCACTAACTATACCTACTTCATCTCCTCTGGAAAAAGAAAACACCCAATTAAAAGCCCTCAACAGCATGCTCTCGAAGCCCACCCTGTTCACCCTGTGCTGAATGCAACATCAAACTGAGGCCACCCTGAGATGGGACCGTGCGTTCCAGGAGAAAGCCCAGTAATGCAGGCGTATGACAGAGAGGCTGGTGTGACTCAAACTTCACTGAAAACATCCTGTTCCCTAGCAAAGTTCCTGCCACAGGAACACCTCAGCCACAGGACCCATGAAGGGTCTGGAGAATTTCTGCCTGGGTTGGCACAGCCAGAGACAGAGCAACGAGGCCATATGGGCTCACCGCCGAGCTAACTGGGTGCCCTGTTTCTGAAATGAAAAAATATCTGATACATCTCTGATACCTCCCGGGAGGACAGGCAGCAGCACAGACCCTTAGAGCTGCCAGTGACCAGTGGGTGCAGCACAGCAGGATGACCTGGCCCCACGAAGGGGCCACGACAAGGACGCGGTCACCCAGGACCCACCCTCAATGTGAAATGCTAAGGGCTAGAACCCCTAACTGCTTCTACTTTACCACGGCACTCCCTCCACCCAAGCTACCCACGCGACCCAGAGACACAGGGGGGCTGGTCTCGGCCCTTCCGGATCCCCGCCGCACCTTCCCCTCCAACCCCTCACTGACACAGACTAGTAGAGGGGTACATACTACTTGGACCTGCCCGTCCTCTCCAATCTGGTGGATCTGGACCTGCTGGGCGTTGGCCAGGGCGTAGTGCAGAGCCTGTGGCTGGGGCTGTGGTATCTCTGTGGAGGGCGGCGGCGTGCTCATCATGGTCTCTGCGGAAAAGCAGACAGGCTCAGCAACAGATCGGCAGACGAGCCACACACGCACACGCCCAGGCCGCCTCTCTTCCCTGATCATCCCCACCCCAGACTCCCAGGGAAGAGGAGAGGAGGCTCTTCATTCTGACACCCCAGTCAGCATGTCCCAGTGGAGTTCATTCGTAGTTAGCGTTAGGTAACAGACATCTGACCTGCACACAGAAGGAAGCTGAAGAACTGACTATTCACCAGCACAGACCATTCTCATCTACTTACTTAAACGAAGTTCCTCAGGGTGTATCGACAAAATGAAGAAATATGAAAAAGTGGATATTAAGCTCTGTTTTAAACCAGCAATAAGTAATATTTGTCCTTGGTTAATTAAAGTAACTACAGAAAAAGCTTCACTCATTTATGAGATGTTTGTATTGATGATGTGTATTAATTTTAACATCTCAGTCACAGAAACTTTCTCAAACACTTAGAACATTAAGGGCTCAGAAATCATTTTTAATTTTTACATATTTTGTTGCAGAAAATTATGATGGATCAATAAAAACTTTTAAACATAAATACATTACATTAGGAGGAAATTTTGTGAGAGAACTAATATGAATAAAAGAAAAAATATAAATGTCTGATTACTGAAGAAAAACCTTTCATGTATTTTTTCTAGTAATTTAATGGTGGGCATCAAATTGAGATGGTATATAAATTGCACTGCAAATATTTTTTAAAAAAGTAATATAGCAATATGCCTGAAGTTAAATATTTTTAAATCATTTCAAAACATAGTTAAAAATTTTAGACGTCAGTATTATAAAATGTCAACTTAAAAATACCCAAGGAAAAACACTTTTTCAAACTTCTTTAAGAAGGTAGTGACCAAAACATGTAAAATCCCCTCTGCTAGTTAATAAGAACTATATAACTACGTAGAGTCCCAAATAATTCCTGTTCCAACATTAATAAAAATCAAGTGATTTTGCTGGTTTTCAAAAATGTAACAAAAAAGAATGATAGTCTCCAGGGTTCTAAAAACACCACAGATTTGTGTATGATGTGTCCCAAACCTAAGATTCAAATTATTGAATTTACCATTTAATCAATAGCTCCCTTTAATTATACAACATGAGGATCAGTTTAAATTCATGTTTTGTAACTCATACTGATATCAAAATCCAGTGCAAAAACTCTCACTGGTGACTTGTTTTTGATCCAGAACAGACCAAGGTCCGTGGGAAGTGATGCGAGACAAACGTGCTCGTGCCAACATGAGACCCCACCTCGCTGAGGCGGCCCTGGGCCACACTGCCCACTGGAAGAGACGGAAACAGAAAGGACAGGCCATCCAACAGGCCTCCTGCCCTCCCCAGCCTGGCCCTTCTCTGCACCTAGAGAAAACCAGCTGCCCAGACAGATTTGCAGTCTGAGGACTGTTAAGAGCTAGTCTTTGAAATTCTGAAATAGTGGGCACTAAACAGATGCCCACCTAAGGTCTTCAACTCGCCAGGAAGACTGTGAGAAAAAAACAGCTGAATGTATTTCAGACGATAAAATGTAGCCATCTTAAACTCAAGTACACATATAAATTTATAGGGTTGTTAGATCTAACACAAATGTTTTAATAAATTGATTTTTTAAAAATTCCTTGAAAATAGTGATTTTATGGTTTGTGTTCAAACTGGCAGTACTAACCTTGGCTCAGAATCTGATTTATAAGCATTTATTTGGAAGTTCTTTCTATGTCAGCTGATAATTCCAAAGTAAGCAAGACACCCAGCTGGAAATACTACCAATAATAAAATCCTGATTTAATTACATATTGCTGAACTATTCCTGTCACCAAAGTAGCCTGAAAGACCAGATTTGCATTGTTGGGCTCGGAGTGTGTGGAGAGAACAGTGACAGAAACCCCAGAAGGCCCTTTCACTAGCCACCTATTTTGCTTTACCTAGTTTTAGCCAAGTATGCAGTATACTAAAATGGAGAACAACTAAATCAACAGAACATACAAAGCAATGAACTCTTCTAAAAGTCCGATTAGAAAAGGAGTATGTTCCGTGTTTCTCTCAAAACTAATTTGATTCCAGTGCTCACGAGGAGGCAGCCTTCAGACCAGGACGCCTCTGGCCTCTCACAAACTGAGCAGGAAGGAGGGACCGATGAGGGTGTATTAGCAGGGCTGAGACTCAACGCAATAGCTCGGAAGCTCACTCTTCACCCTCTCCAGCCACATAAACACCTAAAGGCCAAGGGAGTACAATTACGCTCATCTCCCTCATGTGGTTTTTTTAAAAGCTGCACCTTGAATGCCACCCTTACCCAGTTGTGGCTGTGCTTGCTCCTACTCCAAACACCTGTCACAGAGTGACACAGTAAATAACTAGGCAGAGAGAGGAAGGAAAGGAACTGCTCAGTGCAGCACGCAATGCGGCCCTCACTGAGCCCATGCTTCTGCCTCCCCACTAGGCGACATCGTTGTGTGGTGGCCCTGGTCCACAGGCCCTCTTCTATTGCCTCCGGGAGAGAACCCTAACCTGTCACATAAGCAGCATTCTCTAAGTAACTTACACTGCACGTGTGTGCCCAGAGTTAAGGCTCAAGTCACTGGGTTCCGAGTAGCAGCCGTAGGTTTTGCAGGTGAGTAGCCTCATTCAGGACTCTCCCCCAAGTCCCCCAGCTCGAACTGCTCTGGGCTGCCCCCGCAGTGTACCTGATGTGCTGTATGAAGATGAGGATGGCGTTCTCCGGGAGAAGCTCTTGACGGCCAGGCTCTGGCCTCGCTGTTTCCGCCGCCAGGCTGTACGGCATTTGGAGTCGATGCTCTGTTTGATTCGGTACCAGTCAGATTCCGTGATTCCGAATTTATAGAAGAGGTGACCTGAAAGAACACATCCCCAATAAAACACCACGAGATGAAGGCCTCCCTTTGGGTCCTGGCTGTTTGGGAACAACTTGAACACAAAAATGTGATTGGGGCTGAGAGCCTCCCCCTCAAGCATGCCAGTTATGTTAACTTTTAAATAACTCTGGCACCACCCACACCAGAGAGAAATAAGGCAACAAAGCTCGGTGCTGAGGGCTTACACGAGCTTCCCAGATGCTCTACAGTCAAACTCTTCTCTCCATTCCAACTCCCTGGGGCTCGGACAGGAAAATCAAGGTGCCCAACAATTTTATCAAAACTGCTTCCCCAGACTCCAGCTCAAAATTCCTCCTGCTCATTCCTGTCTTCCTGGTTGTCTCCCTCCCTTCTTTCCAGTCTTGGCTCAAATAGGACCTCCACAATCCCACCCTTAACCAGTCCATTTGACTCTAAGGTCCCTCCCACCTCCACCCCTGTCCTGGGTCTCTAACATTTTAAAGAATTTATATATTTATTGTGTTTACTCTGTTTCCCTCACAGACACAGGAATTTTTATTTTGTTCACCCAGGTATGCCAAGAACCCAGAATATCCAGGCCCACAGTAGATGCTTCAACGTTTGTCAATTAACTGGAAACTGTCAGACATTCTCCCATTGCTACTTGAGTCTGAGCCTGGCTTATGTAACTCTCTGATCACGGCAGACACTCTCTAAGGGTAGAGGTGACTTTTTACTCCCCAGATACACAGGCAGTACCTCCACTGAGCTGCTGGGCACAGAGGGTACACGGGGTCTGGCAGCCCTCCAGCAGTTTGCCCTGCACTCAACAGGGCATGTTCCTGGCACCCACATTTGCTAACATCATACGTCACAGACAGCCCTCAGATGTGACTGAATGGCATCCAGAGACCCCCATATCAATAACAAGGGACCTGGTGATATGGGAGGTCACTAAAGAATAAGTGACAAATGGAGACACTCATTGCCAGCCCTGCCCAACTCGCACTAGTCACTTCACATCTTCTTTATGCTGAATCAACAGAAAGTAATGGTCATGAACGTGGGAACCACAAGAAATGCCTCAGCAGGGTGACCTCCTCTCTAGCTGGCCCGTGAAACTTCACTGATTAATGGAAAAACAAATGGATGAAATTCAAAAACTGAATAATAAAAAGATTAAGCTGAAAAACATCCTGTTTTGACTACTAAGAGCTTTAAGTTTGGACCTTCTACTGAGAATTAACTTGATGCCCAACTCCTAAATCCAGTTTCTATGAAGACCAAAATACTACAATTAATCAAAACAAAGGAACTGTTTGTTCTCCCCAGTACTATATTAAGTATCAAAAGTTCCTTTGTCTTGGAAAGACATTTCTTGCTTATGCTTCAGACATCTTTGACTCTATACATATGAAAACCAAAACCAAAATTTCTGTAATCTAAATAAAATAAGAAATTGGGTTAAGGAGGGGATTAGAAAGAACAAAAACCTAAGATAGTTTTAGCAGCACTTCATGAGCCTGGTGCATAAAAGGAAATATATAAGTGAAGTGGCAACTCTTTGCTTTCTGATTTTCAGGTCATCTCTAAAATGATCACAGAATCATTCATCAACACCCACTAAGTGACTGCTACATGCTGGGCATGGCTTTAGGTGCAGGGAGTGGCCTCTCAAAGTCCTGGGCTAGTGACCGACTTCAGTGACAAGAAACCCCAACTGCTTGCTATCACTGCAGAAGAGCCCGAGTGTGAAGTGCAGCTGCATAGCTGCAGGAGAACCCCACCGGCCGTAATCACAGAGGGCGCGACTGCCAGAGCTGCAGCTATGTGGTCACAGCAGAGCCCAGCTGCTGCCTGTAGCTGCGGAGAAGCCCAACTACAACTGCGGTCTCCAACTCAAGAAAAGAAACAGCCATCACAGTATCATAATATCTTATTAAGTGCATGCTTCAGTAAAGAGAAACAGTCTACAAACCATTTTCATTCTCCTCATACCTCCACACTCAAGGAAAAAACCTTCTGAGTGGCTCAGGGGATTAATGAAATTATACCCAATTTTAAAAATGTGTTAGTGACAGAGAAGAATATATGGGAGTACACACCATTAACATGTAAATTCAACTTTGTAAAAACCAGTTTGCGGCAAACAAAAGACTTACGGCCAAGATGGAGGCATAGGCAGACACACTCTGCCTCCTCGCACAACCAAGATAGGGATAACAACAATTTAGAAACAGAATAACGACCAGAACTGACAGAAAATTGAACTGTATGGAAGTCGGACAACCAAGGAGTTAAAATAGGCACGTTCATCCAGACGGGTAGGAGGGGCGGAGTCGGGCAGTTGGGCAGCTGGGTTGCGGAACAAAGAGCACTAGGACCAGCGTAAGGCATCCCGGGCGTGCAAGACAGCAGCGGGCCGCCCCTGAGCGCACAAGCGGCAGCTGGCAGACCCTGGCCAAGGGGTAGCAACCAGCAGACCCAACAAGGCGGGGACTGTGAAGCAAGGTACTGCGTGCAAGGTGGCTGGCTGACCGGGTGGTCCTAGGGTCTCAGCACCAGGAAATAAAGCCTCCGGGAACTGATTGAAAACAACTGTGGGTATTGAGGTGCTGGGAGAGACTCCCAGCCTCACAGGAGAGGTTGTTGGAAAGACCCACGGGGTGCACAAGCCCACCTACATAGGAATCAGCACCAGAAAGGCCCAGGTTGCTCGGGGGAAGCAGCGGAAGGGACTGAAGTCTGATGGAGAGCAGAACAAGTGCCATTGTTCCCTCTTGGACCCCCACATACAGCGTCACAACTCAGCAACTGGGTTGCCCTGCCTTAGTGAACACCTAAGGCTCCGCCCCTCATATGTAACAGTCACGGCAAGACAAAAAAATAGATGGCTCAAACAGAAGAACAAATGAAAGCCCCAGAACCAATACTTTCAAGCGACCAAGAGATAGCCAACCTATCAGATGCACAGTTCAAAGCACTGGTGATCAGGATGCTCACAGAATTAGTTGAATTTGGTCACAAATTGGATGAAAAAATGAAGGCTACAATAAGTGAAATGAAGAAAAATGCACACAGAACCAATAGTGATGGAAAGAAAGCTGGGTCTCACATCAATGGAGTGGACCAGAAGGAAGAAACAAACATCCAATCAGAAAAGAATGAAAAATAAGAATTCAAAAAAATGAGGAGAGGCTTAGGAACCTCCAGGATATCTTTAAATGTTCCAACATCCAAATTCTAGGGGTACTAGAAGGCAAAGAGGAAGAGCAACAAGTAGAAAACTTATTTGAACTAATAATAAAGGAGAATTTCCCCAATCTGGCAAAGGAAATAGACTTCCAGGAAGCCCAGGAAGCTCAGAGAGTCCCCAAGAAGTTGGACCCAAGGAGGAACACACCAAGGCACATCATTACATTAGGTAGGTAAGGTAAAAATGAAGGAGCGAATCCTAGAAGCAGCAAGAGATAAGGAGACAGTAACCTACAAAGGAGTTCCCATCAGACTGTCAGCTGATTTCTCAAAAGAGACCTTACAGGCAAGAAGGGGCTGGGAAGAAGTATTCCAAGTCCTGAAAGGCAAGGACCTACATCCAAGATTGCTCTATCCAGCAAAGCTATCATTTAGAATGGAAGGGCAGATAAAGTGCTTCTCAGATAAGGTCAAGTTAAAGGAGTTCATCATCACCAAGCCCTTATTTTATGAAATGTGAAAGGGACTTATCTAAGAAAAAGAAGATAAAAAAAAAACATGTATAGTAAAATGACAGCAAACTCACAATTATTAGCAACCACACCTAAAACAAAATCAAAATAAGCAAACAACTAGAACAGGAGCAGAACCACAGAAATGGAGATCACATGGAGGGTTAGCAACGGGGGAGTGGGAGGGGAAGAGAAGGGGAAAAGGTACGGAGAATAAGTAGCATAGATGGTAGGTAGAAAATAGACAGGGGAAGGGCAAGAATAGTATGGGAAATGTAGAAGCCAAAGAACTTAGACGTATGACCCATGGACATGAACTAAAAGGGGGAGTGTGGGTGGGAGGGGGTGTGCCAGGTGGAAGGGAATAAAGGGGGGAAAACAGGACAACTGTAATAGCATAATCAATAACATATATTTTAAAAAATAAATGAAAATAAAAATAAAAGTAAACCAACAATTTGCCAGTTCAAAGCCTAGCTTACATCCTTTGAAGAAAAAGTATACATTTATGTAGTTATACATTATCCATTTCTAAATTCTCCTAAGACATCCTCTTACATAATTCCTTCCAAAAGCGACTCAACTGGATGGCAAACGCCACCCTGATGGCTGCCAAGGAAAACTAATGAATCAGCAACATAAATGCTCCCCTGCTGAGAGCCCTGAAGGGAGGACACAGGGGGTTGGATCCCAGTAGGGCACACTGGAGTCAGCTCTGCCCTCAGCAACCCTGTGGCACTGCCGGGGCAGCTCCACGAAGGAGCCCAAGAGCAGAGGGTGCAGCCTCCCGACCACACCTGCTGCCGGACAGACACTGCTGTTCTGACTTTTTCTAAAGTTGTCTTTATCTGAATTTAACTGGTATTTCACACTTGTGAAGCATTTTACCTCTGAAGTTACTTGATGCTCATAAGAAAAACTCATGAAATACGAACGTCATTACCCTTACTTCGGTTACAAGTTGAATTATCAGTCAGGAGTGAGACCTGGCTTTAAATGCAGGTCTCCCAGCATCCACCCAAGCGCAAAAGAAATGGTCACAGCAAAAAGCCCAGGAAATGCCTCACTCGGCCCTCAACAGCACCCAAGAGACCCATGGGGGTTACTCGGGAGACCAGGAAGAAGACGACACTGATCTCACGCCACAGCCTCTGCTCCCATGACTCCCCTCAGCTGGGCTGTCTTCCTGGGCTGCCCTGCGTAGGAGACAGTGCAACTCTAACACCAATTTTGGTTCACTGCCCCAGGGCACGGGGTCCCTGGGGAGCTGCAGAACCGTGTCATCTGGAGGTGAGCCACTCAGCCCCCCTCAGCATCTCTGTGGGATAGCCGTTCAGCGGGCAAGCCCCCTGGGCCACCTCCAGAAAGATAGCCCCTGTGAGCCAGCCCATCTGCCTTCCTAGCAAGCTGTCTGGCCACCTCCTAAAGATTAACTGCCTTCTCCTTTTCCTTAACACCCATGGCTGACACTGGCAGTTCAAATCACAAACCAGACTCCGAGTTCTCAAATAACGAGGCCCCCAGAGGAGCTGAGGCACACTGTGGGAAGCGGACAGAGGAAGTAAAATGAAGGGAGCACCCTCGCATCCTTGGTGGGTGGCGTGGGGCTTATCAGTTGCAAAGGGACGAAAAACACCATCACTGCTGATGTAATCTCAAGCTCCAGGGGAGATGACGATGGAGGCCAGCGAGGTCAGCCATGTGAAAACAGAGACACGGGTAGAAGACCGTTTGAGGATTACTGAAAATGTCCGTGTCACCCAGAGTCTGCAGAAACGGCAAAGACCAAGGTGGGCATGACAAAGTATCCAACGCCCACATCTGCCACTATTTAAGCTCACTGCTCAGTAGTTTTGATGTGTCTGTTCATTTGTCCCATTTTTTGAGTAACAATCAACAATAAACTGGGCCAAAAGCAAAAAAGGTCAACAAATACTTTCAACCTTTCAAAAATCCACCTGAAGTTTAGTGCTGAGAAGGCCGCGGTTTACAATGGCTCCCAAACAAGGGACAGCTGGGAGGGCAGCCCACTGCCCCACATGCAGGGGAGCAGGACTAGCTCACTGGGACCGCGCAGCGCCCCCACCATGCCGCTCCGACTCCCTGGGCACAGCATGTTCCCTCACCCCCATCCCCACATGCTTCTGCTCTGAGTGCCCTGCCCAGCTTCCCTACTGCCGCCGTGGAATGTTCCCCATGCTTCTGCCTAATAACCAGTGCGTTCCAAGGCACCTCTCCAAATCAGAGGCACCCCGTGCTGGTAGCCCTGTGATTCCCTATGGGAACAGTAGCCCACCACCAAAAGGCCATCACGCCTGCACACCCTGGAGCCCGACCCAGGCCACTCTCGGAGCCTCTGCGCAAGCACCGCTCTCTGTCGGGCCTTTGGCCTCCAACCACTATGGTGTGGCTGACCGCCCTGTGACACACTCGGGACCTCGGCCACTCACACGAATCTGACCACGCACCACACAGTTGAGAACTGCTGTTTGTTCATCTTTGCATCCCAAGAGTACCTCTCACACTGTGAGCTGCACTGTCACACGCTGTCACACAGTACCCTGTCGCCATGGAAACCTGTGTGGTGCACACACATTTGTGCCAGGCCCATGGATCTGAGTGGTGCCCTCCGTGCTAGGCATCGTGCTCTAAAGCATGGGCTGGCGGACAGTCCACAGACCCCTGCCTGCTCTGGAAAGTCACGTTTACGTGCCTATGTGTTTACATTTGGTCTGTGGCTGCTTTCAGAGCTGAGTAGTTATGACACAGACCCTATGCTGCAGCCTGACATACACATCAACTGCATGTCCCTTAGGAAAAGTGGCGACTCCTGCAACTCTCTGTTCACCTGAGAACTGCTTTATCCCCACCAGATGGACTGAAGTCAGCGGCTTTCACATGCAGTTCGTCAGAAACCACTTGAAATGATTTTCAGGGTCTGAAAGGCCCGTACTCCCAGTGTGTCTCCTCTAGGCTGGGCACAGGCAGCATTTACTAAAGGAAATGCTCTATCCAGAATCCCCACTCCTTGCTCTGCGACAAGTCCTGACACCAGTGTCCCCCAACACAACAGTGGAGGTCCTGACTCGTTCCCAAAGTCCTGCCTCGCAGAGCTCACCCTTACAGCCAGGTCCTTCCTTAGCAGGGTGAACAGAGGGCAGGGAGCCCACACTTACACCGGATGCCGTAGATGGTGAGGGGGTCGAGCTGCTTCTTGCCATGCTTCCCCTGGCCCGAGAGGTTGGACACGGCCTGCACCTCGCGGTGGAAGAGGTAGTCCAGCAGCGTCAGTGCCATCTTCTCGGCCGTGCGGCAGTTGGTGCTGATGTGCAGCATGTCGGAGGGGATGATGGCGCAGCGCACCCGCATCTCGGGGTTGTTCTCGTCGCCCAGCCAGGTGCCGTTGGGGTAGTCCTCTGAAAGAGAGAAGGAGGTCTCAGATAAGCTCACGTACTCTCAAGGGCCCAGAGCTCGGCTCAAATGTACACAGGAAAGACCCGTGGGGGCTGGTCAGCAAATCACTCCCCCAACTTCCCAAATCTTGGCCAGGAGGACTGGGGCAATTCCTGCGGTCACAAAACAGTGGTGTGGGACCTTACATCTGACCAAGAACAGAAACAAGGACATCATTCCCAAAGAATTGGCCTGGTTTCTGTTGATGCATCTCAGGGAGATTAATGTAACATGCTGTAGCATGTAAATGTTCTTCTGCCATGGAGACTGGCTTCCACAGGGCTAAGCCCCCTGGTTAACTCACTTAAAAGCAAACAGAAGGCAGAGGGCTGTGTGTTGCTGGCTTATCTGCCACCTACCCAACGGCCTGCCCAGCCAGAGCTCTGACAAGTGTGGTAACAGGTAGCTGCAGTGGCCCCAGAGCACCAGGTGACGATGCTGCCTGGACCCCACACACGGGCCATGCGTCTGGAAGAGGTGACATCAGACAAACCCCAGATTCTCTTCACAACTCCAGCAGGGTAAAGAGCTTTAAAAAAAGACTTGTGTTTGTTTTCAGCTCCGACCTGCATCCAGAGGGCAGCAAATTAGAGCAGTCTAAGAGCACCTGGGCGGGGATTAGAGAGGGAAGCCACTCAGGTCAGACAGTGAATGTACGCCCCCAGCGTGGGGCAGCCGCATGGAGGGCCCATCTCTGGGGTGAGAGTCAAGGCACAATCTTGTGTCTAGAGGACTCTGTGACTCCAACCTCCACTTGGGAGTGCTCTGAGAAGAGTGCTCTGGAGGCTGGGCACATCCTAAATGAGACTAACTACTGACATGATGTAAGCTCTTGTTCTGACCTGCTGAGGAGCTAGGCAGCAGCCAGCTCAGCATGAGCAAGGGTTCAGGGATGCTACGCTTCCCACACTCTCCTCTCCTCACTCTAAGTCCTTCCCTTGTCCTGCTGTGTAACCTTCACCCCTGGACCTCCCGGCAGTGAACCTGGAAACATACAGATCAGAAGCATCTTCTGACCTCCTGCTCAGAGCACTGTGACCCCTCTCCTCTCCTCACGACTGAATTTCCTTTCCTGCCACTTGTTCTTTCTTTAACCCTGTGGAGACACACCATTTGTGACTTTAACATCTCAACAGTTCCTAAAACAGACTGAACACCCCCAAGCCTTGCGTCCGCGTGCCCCAGCCTTTGGCTTTCTCAGTGGTCATCTAAAATGCAAACACCCAGAACTCAGCACCCATGACTGGGAAGGACCCCACTTCTGTACCTTTAGCAAAGCCACAGTGATAATCACAGGTGAGGCATAACACTGATGTGGAGAGAAAAGAGAGGGCAGTGAGGTGGCGAGCTCTCCCTCCCACCCAGGAGGAAAAGCACTTCACTTATGATCACAACCCAAAAGAACTATTGATTCTCCCTGGAAACTCAGCAGCTTACAAGTAATCTATTCTGACCCTAACAGGAAAGCAAGTTAAGGTGCAAGAGACAGTCGCTGTGCACGTATGCCACTGTGGGAGGGGAGGGACATTAACAGACAGAGTTAGAACCTCCCTCTGGCTGGCTGCGATCTCAGAGATGTCGGCTTTCTGCTGAGTGTCCACTAGACCTATGGGCTGTCGAGTCATGTCACAGCCACAGTTATCACTAGTTCAAAATTTCTCATGAACTTCATCCCAAAACGCCCTGATATGTACACTCCAGCCTCCATGCACAGAAGAGGTCCCCAGAAAGGGTGGCCAGCCTGCCTTGCTTTGCCAAAGGCCAGGAGCAGAGCAAAAGAAATAGTGGCTAGCTGTCTATGACTCCTACACCCTGTCCCCTTCACAGGTGCCCCCCACCCCAGCCCCGCTCCTGAATCATGAGATTTCTAGGGATAGCAGGCAAGGCTAGGTGCTCAGGCAAGGTGTCCCCATGGCCTGCAGGCACACCGGCGGGTGAAGGATTGCTGTAGGTGGCTGAGGCTAGACTCCTGGCTTTGGCTGAGGGCAGCAAACAAATCATAGGTCTGAGGTTTGGAACCCAGAGTAAGAGATGAGTAAGCGGCCTCGTTTCTCAGAAACACCACTGGTTGGGGGTGGAGAGGTAGTGCCATGAGCATATGCTCAGATATATGCTTTTTTCAAAGGTCAGTCAACTACTGTTATATTTGGCCTTTCTACGGGAAAACAAAATAAACACATGATCTAAATACGACGAGATTAGACTTTCAGAGGGGCTGTCATGAGGTCATAGCTGGAATGCCAGAAGGGCTCTAATGTCTTGGGCATTTATTAATTCATCTACAAACACTTCACTGGGGAACTCTATACCTGCCACTGAGTCTAATTACAACAAACAGAAGATTCACCCTCCACCTGCAGCAGTCAAGCCATGAAGCAAGTAGAGAGAGAAAGTGGGGCTGGGGAAAGAAAGGTGTAAGGAAGGAGCAGGAAGAGGGGAGGGGAGAGGAGAAGAAGAGAGGGGGAAAGAGAGGAGGAGAGAAGTTGGGGAGGACTGCTAAAGAGAAAAGGGAACAGGACAATCTTCTGGGACCAGGAAACTATATTTTAATTCAAAACTTGGTTACAGACAGTTGAAGGACTCCGTGGGAACTGAGTATTCATGCCAGAGTCCTTGAGATGGGATGCAAAGATATGCCTCAGACACAGTGACCTAAAGGAACAGCAGAAGGACTCCGAGGACTGGAGGGCAAGGGGCAGAAAGGCCGTCTATAATTCTCCCCATCAGTGGGAGGCTCCGAGAAACAAACTCTGCCTACTTGGGCCAAACTCACCAAAACACAGCATGCTGTTCCAATCCAATCAGGCCTGGGAGGCTGAACCCCTTGATGACATTTAGCCCCTCCTGACAGAGGGCTTTGAGGAGTGGAGGCTCTGCTTAGTGAGGAGCTTGCTAGAATGCAGGATTCCTGAGATCCCCTCGGTGGCTGGCTGCCTCACTAGCTAAAACAACGATAGGCCAGGCTTCCCCACACCTGGTTCAGAATCACCCCTAGACTGCTCTGGGTCAAGTTGTAAGTGAACACACTGAAATTCATGGATACATCTCATGGACACCTGAGACCCTGAGTCAGCCAGCAGGGCTGCCCATACTGAGCTGATGAGCAGAGGGGAGGAGAGTACAATAAACAGAGAGGTAGCAGCTGCAAGAGAGGAAGCACCACACCAAAGATGCAGAGCTGACCACTTCAGATGGAGACCAGAGCCAGCCTCAGCACCAAGAGGACTGCAAGCAGCCGCCCACAAGCAGGTTCCAGAGGAGGAAGCATTTTGCACCGGCCTGGGCTGGGAAGGGCTACGTGCTCTGGGAATGAAATGGAGCCAGTGTGGCCAGAGCAGGAAGAACTGGCCAAAGAGGTGAGTACAGAGAACTGAACAGGGAGTAGCACAATCTGCTGACAGCAAACAGATGAGAGATGGGGTAACAACACAACTGGCCACTTCTGGGGCTCCTTAGCAGTCCAGGAAGGACCCAGGGCATGTGGGCATTAAATCACAGAACAGAATCTATGGCATGCAAACCTTCCCACATTCAGGTACTCATGCTAAGCGATACAATGCATGTTTGGACTTAAATATTTAAACAAGAGGATCCCATGTGAGCCTGAAGGGAAGGGCGGCAGCATCCTGAACCCCTAGGAGTCCTGGACAGTGCTATCCTGCCTCCCTGACTGCCATTGACGCTACACACGGGCCAGTGCCCAGACCGTGAGCTGGGGCTCTCAGCCTAACTGCCAACACTGCCGAAGACTGAAGTAGCCTTTCTCAGGAATAACAAGCAAAGTGAACTCTGCTTAGCAAGTCCTCTATGTTTACATAACAGATTTAAAGCAATGTAAACACCAGGCGAGAGCTAAGTGTTCTTCCAAACAGCGATTCAATATCTTGTCCAAATGATACCGAGACTGCGTGAGTGGAAGAAATGCAGGCAAGGCGGCCCGTCAGTCAAGAAGGGATGGCTACTTGAGGCCTCTGTAAACTCTCTATGAACCTTACTTCTTGCTCCAGCCCTGAGAATTAGCTTCCTATTGGGCTGCCCTCCACACCCCATCCTCTTCTTCCACCGAAGCTGTGCCCTGCACCATGAAGTCTCCCACTGGCACCATGGTGGCGAGGCCCTGCCCAGCCTCTCGAATCACAGGCTTGCTGGGGAGCGGGGGGCCCCTGACACTCACACCTGTGCTAGAAGCACTTCACCTTGTCTAGACCCTATACTTTACCCTGGTGCTGAAGCAGTGACATGCAGGAGAAAGAGCCATGCTCCCCGCAAATGTCACCCGCTGAAGAGCCTCACAGTTCCAGGAACAATGAAGAAAACATGCCCGAAGGCCAGCACTGTGACTGCCCACTTACGTGGACACAGGAAGCACATGTGTGTGAAGGCAGCTATTTTCAAGTTGCTTCAATAGGAAGAATAAAAAAAAGACTTCATCTATGCAACTTAATTCTTTTGAAGGCAAAACATGATGTTAAATTAACAAAAACAATTTATAAACAAAAGCTGCTCTTTATGTAACAACTGATCGTCAGTAAGACTGATTAGTCAGAAATACCTCAGGGCTCACAGACCAGTCTCTGCTAACAGTGTTGTAAAAGGCAGCACCGAAGGGTCCGGGGTGAAAAGCGTGACGCTGCCCTCCTAGCTGAGGAGGCAACTGTCCAACGTGGAGCACGAGAAACATGAACTGTAGAGAGAGGCGGGGGTGGGCTCAGCGGGCCTTGGAGGGCTGTTTCCTCACTGGGCCCACCGTAAGGTGTCAGCTTCCAAGTCCCACGACGACCCCACTCCCTGCTGACTCCTTGCCTACGGACAAAAGCTGGTAGGACGAAAGTAGACAGACTTCCTGAAATGTAACTGGAGTATTCTGGAGGATAAACAATGTCATTTTAAAGTGCTACGGTAGTTATTATTTCAGGGAATATTGTTGCTTCCCCCCAAAAAAGTAAACTCGTCTAAAAATTAACTTTTCTTATCAGTCCAGAAAATAATGACTTAAAATTTCTCTGGTAATGCAGGAAATTATCTAGAAACTTTATTTCAATCAAACATCTCAAGATTTTATAAGGCATTTTATAACCTATTTATAACCTACTCATTCCTGACTTCACTTAAACGCCCTATGAATCACGGTTGCGTGGTCATCTCTGGAGCAAAAAGTCTGAACTAGGCAACCGAGAAGCACAGGCTCCAGCGACTCGAACAACACAGAGCTGAAGACCACTGCCACAGGAGGGACAGGGGACCCGGCTCAGGGGAGCAGAGGGCAGGAATCCACCATCGCCATCCGTGGGGCCCTGGGAGACAGGCAGCACCTCCAAGCTCCCCGGCAAGAAGAGAGGTTCAGTGGGGCCACAGGATGCGCACTTCTCACCTGAGAAGAGCTGGGTGCACCTGCCGACTCAGCTCTGTTCCCTGGAGATTCTCAGCCCTAATTCACCTCCAATTCGGAGCCGGGTCCCCGTCCGGACCCTCACTTCTTCCCAGTGACAAAGAATCGTGTCTTTCAAATGGAAAACAAGACAGAGTACCTTGCCCACATAAATATTTGAGAAATTTGAGAAATTTGCCTTTTGACAATTCAGAAAGGGTATATTTATTTTACTAAAATTGCTCGGTCCAGTTTTGGCACATGAAACAATAGAAAGATTCTAGTAGCTTTATTAGAAAACTACCAGTTGAATTATAAGAAAAATAAACTTGCTTTCTGTTCTAATCATTTAAATCTTCAATGAAATTAACTGGCACTCCTGAAAAACCTACAGTGAAAACCCTTCAGCAGTAACTTGAATTTTCTCACCATTAAAATACACATACTTGTTTTGAGGCCCCATTTTGGTGCCAGGAAAATGAAATGAACAGGAGAAAGCACTGAGATGAAAAGGACGGCCACATTCCCGTGGTCAAGTTCAAAACCAAGAAACACAACCAGCCATGGTTATGCTTCCTCCCCACCTGCCGACACACATGCACACACGCACACACGCACACATTCTCCCGAGGCCGTGGCGCACACGCCTGCCAACAAGGCCAGGCAACCTCGGCTCCCCGTCACTCTGTTCTCCCCAAGGCCTAGACTAGGAAACAAAGCTCTCTTCCACGGATAAGAGTGTGTTGTGTGCAGCCAGACACCAGACAATCGCTACTCAGCACCTACTATGCACCAGGTCTTCACATGTATCACTGCAACTGAGGGCTCTCTGCTAAGCCAACTGGACAACTAAGCTGACTGTATACGACATATCCTCACTCCTCCAAAGCAAACAGCAAAACCCATGTCTGCGGACAGTGGCACTACGCACGTCTTGTGCATGAGTGGCCTCATCAAGTGCAAGGCTGGGTAGTCTAAATGCCACCTCGCACCAATCTAGCCTAACCCACCACCTCACCTCTTTCCAAAGATGATGTGGCCGTGCCCGTTGTGTTCCGGCCACCAGCCACAGGAAACATCTCAAGAGTCGCAGTGTCCCAAGGTATCAGCAGCTCTCATGGGGAAAGAGTGAGGGATCTAGTGCCCACTTTCCACAAACACGCTGCTTGGACACACCCGCGGACCCCGATTATGTTGCCTCTGCTCCAGATGCCTCCATACCCTTGCTGAGAGCTGCCGGTTGGTCGGCTGTTACGGCGACTACATCTTCCGTTCTTTATAGCCGTGAGAGGTGACTGCTGACCTGTTTCAGTCTCTGCCCAAAGGATAACAACCAAACCAAAAGGGGGCAATACTTTATGACTCCCTACATGCTTCAGGGTTGTTCCTAGACACGAAACATGGTGTCGGCTCCACAATACGATGGACCCCATGTCAATCTAGTTCCCCAAGGTCGGCCTCTGCCGTCTCTAAGCAAATCTTCGGAGAACAGATTCATCATGGTCATGAGCTGGTGTCAAGTTGTATTCTTCATCTATACCCAAAACTAATTTTCATCTGGCTTTTGTAAAAGACTGCCCAAACTGTTTATGAATCTCAAAAGCAACATATGCATAAAATAAAAGAAACAGTTCCAAATATGGGCGGTAACAGAAAACAAATCCACACAAAATTCAGTGAATGGGAAATCTCAGGCCAGTGTCCTGAAACCTTTCAGGCTGCATTACTGTACACATACATCATGGTTCAAAGTGTTTCGAGAGCCAGGACACGGATTCACTGTAACTAAAAATAATTCATTTCTTCCACCTGAGGTGGAAAGTAAGAATCCTATGTGTAATACAGGAAACATTTTATTGTTGTACTACTTATATTGTCTGTCCCATAAACAATCATGTGTTGGGGCATTTCAGGGTCCCAGGGGGCTATTTTTATTTATGTAAAAATAAAGCTGCATTTTTCACAACGTGTCAACTCTGGCCATCTGCTAGCTAAATATCTATGATGTCACACACAGATGCTTCAGAAAGATCGTCCTGCCCGAGTATCAGTGGGACCCTGGGGTGGGGAGGGGCTGGGAGACTGAAAGAGAAGGGAAAGGTACGGCATGTTCCGAACCACGTGAACAGCTTCCTGCGGACAGGACAACTGTGAAGACCGGGTGGCCTTCCGGCAAGTCATCCTTTCTATGAAATCAGGATTTTATAATTGCATGAAACAAAATTTGAGAATTTTAGAAATCTGTAAGAATTGGCATTCCCCAAACTACAAATTACAGAGATTTTAATCTAGAAATGGTACATTCTACCATTTCTTGTAAAATGCTTTTCTGGTACAGGCTATTTCTGTTTTGCTTTGTTTTTTTGAGTAGGACGTTTGGATCAATAATTCTATTACAGAGATTTTACCAGTAATGCTCAAATACTTCTTAAAGTGAAAAATCTCTTCAACCATCCCTGAAGTAGTCTGTATCCCACAAGCCGATTCTCTGCAATTTGACTGACACCCACATGGCTAACGACCACCTGAATGGAGCTAAAGGAAGGCCTAAATTCCAGCCTCAGCATGTCCCGACCCCACGTTTCAGGCCCTGCCCCAGCCCCCCTCTGCCTACCCCCTGCATTTCTGCAGGTGCCAGTGGGATGTGGTTTCAATTATTCGCACAGTTCTTCTGCTCTACATCTCTGCACCATCAGTTATCTCAGCAGGGTCAAAATCTGGGGTGGGGAATTGCTCGCATCACGGGAGTGATTATGATTGCTCTGTTCTCCCACTTCTGTAAAAGATCTCCGAGTCTCCACCACATCCATGAGGTGAAGGGGTGGAGAGAGCTGGGGCCTGACTCCTCCAAGACATCCCTGGGAGAGGAGAAGGTGTCACCGAGTGACAGTTGGGGTTAGGAGTTAAGGGACAGGACATCTCTACACGTGATGGCACGTGCTGTCTGAAATGACACAAATCAGTGCAATATTTTTTGAAGTTTTTTTGACATCTCCGATGTTCAGATCTTTCATGTTTACAAAGGAGTCAGTGGTTAGAAAACTGAGAAGCCTGCTCTAGGAGAGTCTTGTCCACACATTTGGAGTCCAGTGCACCAGACAGCTACACACACAATATCAAAACTAAAGCCATGCTGTGCAGTGTGTGTGGTGGGCAGAATACTAAGGTGGCCCCGTGACCTCTGCACCTGATTATGTCATGGGACAAAAAGGATCCCACAGATACCATTAAAGTCACTGATTAGTCACCCTTAGGGTGGAGGAGTCTCCAGGTGGGCCTGACCTAATCATGTAAGGCCTGTATAGGCAGAGTTTTTTTCTGATGGTGGCAGAAGAGAACAGGGACAATGGAGATGTTAGAGGGTCATGGGGACTTGACACGAGAGAAGACCACTGTAAAATGAAGGGGCCATGGGGCAAGAACCTGAGCACAGTCTTTACACAACAACCAATAAGAAAATAGGAACACTGGTCCTATAACTAGAAGAGCCCAATCCTGTCAACACCCCAAATAACTTTGAAAGCAGATCTTCCCCAGCACCCCCGGATACCAGTCCAGCACGGCTGACAGTGTGACTCGGGCCTTGTGAGCCTGTGAGCAAGACTTAGGCCCCGCAGAGCTGTGAGAGAACAAGCGGGGCCGCCAGACCACTGCATTGGTTGCGATGTGTCATGCAGCACAGAGAACATAAATGTCTGTGTAAACTTCACAAGGAGCAATTAGAAAAGGCTACAAGGGAGGCCTCTATGTCGCTGCCCTGCTGTACCTGGGGGTCTAAAACTGCAGGACCACGCTGCCCATTGTGCCTCCAGGGGCTGCAGGGCTGGTCAGTCACAGAAGCTACTTTAGGAAATGTGTTGGGTCAAACATTAATACACAAGTACAAGGTATTTGTGAGCTATTTCCAAAATAGTATTAAATCCATATTCAAGCAATCTCTGGACTGCCCTTTCCCCGCTTTTAGTTCACCAACAAGTTTTTACTCCCAAAACCCAGTGTTCACATGCTTCTCCTCTGACTCTCACTCCAAGGTGCTTAACTCATGCTTCAAATGTTTCAATGTACCATCACCTCCACCATGTCCCTCTCCTACACCAGACAATCTCTGTAGAAAACATCATTAACTCTGGGGTAAGAGGATGAGCCGGGAAAGAAGGGCTGAGGCTTTTAAGTGATGGATAAGGTGCCGGAGGTTTGGACCAGGGGAGCCTGCAGTCTGGGGAGGGACAGGGCCGGGGAGGAGCCACATGAGGCTTTTCCCTCTAGCACTGGATCACATGGCGTTTAAACTCTGGCACCGCCTCCTGAGCCCTGACACACTGAGGCATCTACATGCTGACAGAGAACTTCTTCACGTACGACACCTCCAGTGTCAGCAACACCCTCCCCCGACCCCTTTTCGGTTTTAGACACAGTGACTTTGTACCTGCAGCCCAACACACATGCTCATCGGGAGCGATGTGACATCTTTAGGCTTTACACAGGTTGATAATTTGGGGTTTTTTAACTGGCAATTCAAGAAAGTTGAGTCACAAAGAGGATAATGATACAGGAAAATGGAAAAAACAAACAGCTCTTGGTAGTGGAGTCAATTCTTTTCCCGCTGCTGTCAGTGTATTTTCAGAGAAACAGCATGACCACACACCACTGACCAAGGCCAAGGCCACCTACTCAGGCCAGGATGACCGGGAGGTCAAACCTGGACAGCAGACGGGGGCTAGGCAGGCATCTTTCCCTGTGAACTTCGGCCTGCTTAGCATGGATGCTGTCACGAGTTCAACCACGAAAAAGCAAGTGTTGAAGGAGTGGTCACCCCTGGGCACCGACAGGGAGTCCCTAATCAGTGTCACATGCTGTCCACTCTGAAATGCAGCACGAGACACTGAAATGACATCATCCTCCCAGACACCGTGCTAGGCTGTCCTCCTGCCTGGCTTCTCTGACCTAGGAGAAGCGCAGCATTCACTACACGGTTACACTCAAATATCCACTGACATTCTCACACTAGCTCCTCTTTATTAACTTGATTTTATTTTGGTCACTGACCTGTCTATAATCCTATTCTTCTTAGTAGCCAATTTATGATCACTAATAAAATGTGTTTTAATGTTATCACACAAAAAATTTATGTAAAAATAAGTTTATGTAAAACAAATTATGGAAATAAATTCTCAAGAAATGTTTTTGGCTAAACTTCCCTCCTTATGTATATAAGGCTGATGTTTTATGAATCCAGCAATTTGTATTAACCTTACTCCATAGTCCCTGGCACCATGAACATCCCAGGGACCATGACTCGGCTTCCCATCGCTGTGACTGACCACCCCTCACAAGTGCACTGCTTCTCCCAACTACATGTTACCGCCCTCACTGAGCACATCACAGCTATCCGCCATGTAAGACAGCTTCCTGACTGGGCTTCGGGACATTCATGAGGCCGATCTCTGATATCACTCCAATTACACCTGAAGTACAACCTTCCCACTAAAATTAAGTATTCAACATTTTATGCACAGGATTAGTCAAGTTTTCTGAAAAGTATCACATGCATAAATAACAAAAATTTAAATTCTTCATTAAGAATCTAACTAAACCCCTTTATTAATCAACATATTCCATTCTGGTCCATGTTTGCCCATTCGTCCCTCTAATTCGTTGGCCAGCTCACTCTGAAGGAGTGTACCCCACACACCTCTGCACTTCACACGCACGGACGCACATGAAGACCAAACAAACCCTCCAAGAATAGACAGAGTAGAAACTAGGGAATAAGTTTCCTGTTCACTGCTCTCAAAAGTTAGCACATTTTTCTTGTCCTACTGGAGTTTATGCCATGGCAGATGGAATTGCCTAAGCAAATTACTGGGATAAAATGATATAGTACCGCCCCAGCTGCTGTGGCTCAGTGGATTGAGTGCCGGCCTGCAAACCAAAGGATCGATGGTTCAAGTCTCAGTCATGGCACATGACTGGGTTGCAGGCCAGGTCCCCAGTAGGGGGTGCATGAGATGAAACCACACATAAAATGATATAGTACCTTTGCAGTATAATAAAGTAACTCCAAATTTGATATAAAACAGCATGTCAATTCATGCAAACCATTTAGAATTCTTCAGAAGTAACCATTTTGATACCTGTGGTTCTCTATAACTTCAGGCGCTTAAATATTTTTATAAGAAGATAAGAACAATCTGCCTTGTTACGGCTCTGGGCTCTGATCAGGAACTAAAGACAAGCCTATGGCCCTCAGCACCTCGCATGTTAGTGTTTCTTTAATACAAACTAGCTGACTGGACGTTCTCTCCGGCCGAGCAAGCTGTTCTAGTCCCAGGGAGGGCACAGCGGGAGACAGCTCCTCCGACCTGCGGCGCATTCATGGATCTCACAGAAATATTTAACAGATGATGCCACTACAGGTCAGCAGTGGATCTGATACGAGAGACATGACTGGGTTAGCTCTTTCTCCAACACCACACACACAGCAGTGACTTAAAGACGACTCCATCCGCCAGCCTCTGTGTCATCTTCCCCAAACCACTGCGCCAGCTAAAGCTGCTCAGGCCAAGCTCTCCTCGAGCTGAACCGCTGGGGGGCCTCCCAAGGGCGGTGTCGGGGAAACACATTTATTACAAAGTGTTTCTCCTAATGAAATGGTCAAACAGGCTGGTCTTAAATTATCACCTCATCTTCAAAATAAAATTTAAAATCAGAAAGATTTCTGTAATTTGTCCTAATCCTAACAATCTGTGTTGTATATCAAAGTCATGTTTGATCGAAACAATGTTTTCTTTTTCCTTTTTTTATTAAAAAAAGAGGGAAACAATAGGTTTTAAATGTTGTTATAAAATTTGCTCAAAGTCTTTGCTAAAGAAAAATGCTCTACACAAAGTGTATGGCCTCATATTTAAAGAACTCAGATGCAGATATGAAAAGATCCGTATTTTTTCTCACAGGCACTAATACGCTCACATTTTGATTTCTTTTTGTATGTTCATCTTAATTTCAATCTACTGTTTCCCTCCACTGAAACACATTTCACACTAATCAATCACATTAAGAAACATAAATTTAAAAGATGAAATTTTTTGCTTTTATGATAACTCCAGACTCTCCCCAAATTATCCACTATTATGTTCCTTAGCTGATGCAGTTTAAACCAAACATTAGACCTGAAGCGGGTAGCCAGATCTGGTGAGTATTTACTCAAAATCCACATGAAAAAAGAGTAAAGCAATTCGTGCAAATGTGATTTAATCCAATACTCATGAGGATAAATCAAATCTCTCGTTCCCTCAATTTTAATGTGCAAAAAAACTAACTGCCCTGACCTAGCAATTTCACTCCAATTTCTTGGGTTGAGTGGGTACCCAAGAAACATGAAAACTTACCATCACACAAAAACCTGCACTCATACGTTCCCAGCAGCACTGTGCACAACAGCAGAAAAGTGGAAACAAGTGTCCATCAACAGATGAATGGGTAGACAAAATGGGGTCTTATCCATGTGGTCAAATATTATTCAGCTATAAAAATGAAGGACATACCTATGCCTGCTACAATGTGGATGACACTGCATGATTCCCTGCACATGAAAGGTCCATAGTAGACAAATCACAGACACAGAAAACAGATGAGTGGCTGCCAGGGGCTAGGAGGAGGGAGAGCTGGGAGGGACTGCGTGGGGTTTCTTTACCGAGTGATGACCGTGCTCTGGACTCAGTGCTGACAGTTGCCTCGCTTTGTGCATACACTAGAAACCACTTCAAGTGTGCGACTCAAAATAGTGCGGCTCATGGTATGCAAGTTGGAGTTCACTTCTAAAAAGAAGTTGCCCGTAGTTCTCTTTTCTCCCCCTTACTCTGCCATCCCACTCCAATCAATTCATGTAAGAGAAATTTTGAGAAAAACATTGTTTTTAATGCCTTAGACATGGTAACAAGTCTTTCTAATAGGAAAATATTTGTTCAGTAGAAATATCTACCTTTTGTTTTGGGGACACATCAACAACTTAGCCAAAGAAGCAGAAAAAGCTCACAAGTTCCTACTAATAAACAAATTCCAGACTTCTGACCTCAATAACAACACCAAAGTTGTCCGAGTCTCTCCTTTCTCCTCACGCTGCAGTGAGCACTGTGTGGGAAGCAGCACGTTAGCTCCAAAGGCATGACAAAGTACCAGGAGGCAGAAGTCTTCGAAGGGCACACCAGGCCAGTCGCACTGACCAGGGGACAGAGACAGGGGACAGTGTGCCGCAGGCCATGGCAGGAAAGAGGAAGGAGGAATAGAAATCCCGGTGTGGGTGCAACGGCTTCACCTACAGGCTACCAGCCATGCCATGCTGTTCCCTCTAAGTCTCCCTGGAAGAGCAACGCGCCACGTGGCGTGGACCGGACTGGACTGTGCAGTCACCCCGAGGGCCCGCGTCAGCCCTCATCAGATCAGAGACAGGGCCCGACCTACTGTCCAAGACAATGAGCCCACTAGCAGTTATACCAGTGGCTACAAATTACAGCTGTCCATCTCTAGAAAGCCTCCAAAAACTTGATTAAATACATGAAATGGACTGAAAACGATTATGTAAATCTGTGTTAATGTGGAAAGACTTCTACTATGCCAAGGAAAAAAGCGAGTTATAAAACTGTAAATCAGTGTGTATGTTAACACAGAAAAATCCCAGATTTTCAGAGCTCTGGATGTGGAATTTTTCAGGTTATTTTCACTTTATCATTTTTATATTTCATCACTTTTTAAAAACAAAAACATATATTCATTTTCTAAGACGAGGGGCGCACTGCTACTCAGGAAATGAAGGGAGGCTTTGGGGGCGCACCTTCGGAGTTGAGGGTGATGAGGGTGACGTTGTTCCCTATGTTCTGACTTCCCGACTGTCCGCAGGTGGAAACGGAGTCGCTGGCATCGGACCCGCTCTCCCCGTCCTCGTTGTGGCTGTCTTCTTGCCCCGGCACCTTCACCACAATGGTGTTCTGCCGACGCCCGGGAACCGCGCTGAGCGGAAACAAAAACAGCGTCAGTGACGTGAGAGCCGCGCAGCGGACACGCAGAGACCAGCCCGGTCTCTGCCGCGCTCTTCTCTCCTTCCCCGGCCAGAGCCTAACTCCGCTCGGGGCGGTGGGCCACCGTCTTCCCATGCAGCTCCTTCTACCAAGATTGATAGCCATTTAGTGCCAGGGAACGGTCCAGGGTTGGAAGAAACTGTATCCCATTTTCCATATTTAAAAAAGTGTTTACGTCATGAAGCAAAATCACAGCTTTCTGTGACGCAAGGCCTAAACGCTGTCATCTGAGATATTCCTACAAATGTTGACATTCACAGAAAAGTACCTTTTAAAGCTATCTCAAAGGAAAAACAAAATGAAGAAGTTTAGCTAGAGACTTCCATTGACCCAGACATTCTAGAAATGACTTGGCCTTTGAAAATGCAGTTATCACTCCCAATTACTCCCATTCACAAAAACACTGAAGTGGGTCTAAAAAGCCAGTCGAGTACCTCCGACAGAACAGTCTCACCACCACCAGCGGTCCTGCACAGAGCAATGAGATATTGCCAGAAAAGCAGGACACAGTCCAGCTCCAAAATGTACTCAAAATAGGAAAAAAGAAAAATAAAAGATTATCCAGAGACATGCTACTTGCCTTTTTAACAACCCTTTCAACATCCCTTCACATGGACTGCTATGCACTGAGAAAAAGGAGAAAAGCACAATTTCCCTATTTACACATCAAATCGTGTTTTGAATCCTTACCCTACCCGGAGAAGGGCATTACATTTTCTCCATTCCACAAAGGCCTGTCTAAAAGGCTCAGACTCTGATGGCTAACTCCACCCAAGCCGTTCCAGAGGCATGCCTGACCCTGCCTCTTCTCCACCTGTCGGACCCCCTCAGCCTCTGAACACCTAGACACCCGGACTTCACCACCCCATCTCCCTGTGCCTGGCACACCAGCCCTCAGCAGCACAGCTGGGCTCCCAGAGACCCAGGCTTCAACAACAAAGAAAATAGGACACAGCTGGAAGAGGGACAGTCTGAAAAGGAGACCGAGAGAAAAGGCAAAACAGAACTTTGAGAAGACATGGGTAGGAAACAAAAAGCAAAAGAGCCTTCTTGGGGTCACCTTACCAGGAAAAGCTGAGCCCCCAGGGCCACCTGCTGCACACTGCACCATCACATCAGGGTGGCAACATTGCCCTTTATGCACTCCCATCTCTGACAAAGGTCACATTCAAAAAGTCTCAAAAGAAAAAGATGCGAGAAAAAAGCCACCACCTCCAAATGTCTCCAGCACTTAGCAAACTCACACGAGGATGTCTGTACACCTGACATGCTGCTGGACAGACAGACAGACAGATGTGAGTAAGCCGTGAACAGGTAAGAGGTAAGGCTTGACTGTTGTGAAAACACAGCACAATGTCCCAACACCACACACTACACTGGACACAACAGTCCCAAGCACCGCCTCCCTCGTAACCCAGCACTCTCGCTCTTTTCCAGCTCACCCAGCAGGACCGCGGTCCGCAGCCAGATACAGACCTTCCAACCGCAAAGAACTGTGGGCTGTGCCTACCTGCCCAACCCGAGTGAGGACAGAAATGCCCGACTACACCCAGCTCAGAACACTGATCTGTCCTCAAGGGGACTCATCATGGTGGCAGTGGCAGTGAAAAGGAGAATAGTGTTGTGGCTACTGACTTGCTAATGATATTTTCCAGGGAATCCAGTGCCCTGTTGCTCAAGGGGTCGTCCATCTTGGCTACAATGGCGTTCTGCCGATCATTGTTGAGTATTACTGTAGTCTGGGGGACGACGCTAGGGAACAAAAGAATCACAAAGAAAAAGAAGACCTTAAAACAACAACATTCATTGTAAGAGTGCATAAGAGTAATTCAATACAGTCAGCTCCCAATGATGAGCACTACGGAAGGGAGGTGGCTCCAAGCAGAAACCACAGTTAAAGGAGTGAACAATTTACACTGGGCAGAGAATAAACAGGAGATGGGGATTTTTTAAATAGAGACTTTAACTTTTCTCATTGTTGGTAATCTCAGTTTGTACAATGGGCTAATACAGGAAAGGGATTTTTAAACCTTTATACAGAATAAATCTAGATGTCACAAACACAAATTATGCACAGTAAATAAGATTTCTAGAGTAGCATGCTTGCATGAAAAACAGCTTGATATTTTTACTCATTCTGCCCCAATGAATTCCTACATGAAAAATCTTGGCTTTTGTAACTACTGTACTTATCAATATCGTGCCAAAATGTTAGTGCTGCCATGGAAAGAAAGGGCAAACACAGCAGAGGGCCTGCAGGCAGACCGCACTGCACTGGGCACCCTCAGGTTCCACTGGGGGAGTGCGGGAACCGTGGCCAAGGGGCCTAGGGTTTTTGTTTTGAAGGAAGATGATCACAGGAAAGAAGTGAACCCTCACCAGGCACCTTCCTAGAGGTAACTGTATGTTCACCTGTAGCCAACAGCCTGTCTCAAGAGGTACACTCACTGAGACTTCTCAGTCATTAACCTCTAGCCCCCAGGGCTCATGCCCCAGAAAATTTTAGAGTCTGCTTTGTTGTGGAGGTCAGAGTGCCAGAACAAGCACTTGCTACACACAGCAATGTTATCTGAAGACAGTGTCATTCTTGGACTTAAACTCTCCAAAACACAGCTGTGTGGAAGCACTGCCTTTACATGAGAAGATTCATGTAGCCAACAGCACACATGAAAATCTAGCCCACTGCCATAGCCACAGAGCTGTCCCCTCCCCAAACCAAGGCACAAAAAGACTGCTTCCTGCCCAAGTAAAATGCAGGGACATGGGGTGTTCTTCAGAAAGAAGAGCATGATCCACTACACTTCACTCGAAGGTCACTTGTTCAATTATTCTACTTGTTCTTTGGTGACACCTAAAGTCACCACCAAACCCTGAGGACTTTGCAACTAACACAGGTAGCCTCTGACTTGGTCACATTCAGCTGATGATTTCATGCCTCTTGTATACTGAAAGAGACAAAAAGGTGTGCCTGCATCTGGTGTTTCCCAAAGCGTATTCCATGGAACACGAGCATCCCCCAGGACACCACACACATGCTGACACCCATGCCCATGCCTGAGCAATCAGTAAGGAAGTTCTGCTGCGGGGCCACACAGCAGTCCCTTCGTGGGCGTTAGCACACTGATGGTCTGAGAAGTCCCACAGGAAATGCACAGACTGAAGTTTATTCATGTCCACCTGGCAGCTTGTTTTGACTAAATGTACCTTTTCTCCTAAAGATTATTAGGCCACCAGCTTCATGTTGAAATAAACATAGCCCTAGAGGTACCCCAAGACTTCCAGGAGGTTCCTGAGTGTGGGCAGCTCTCAGCATCTCAGTGTCGAGATCCTCACCTTTCAGAATGTACTATTTCCCAAAGATTATCTCCTAGTGAGGTCAACTTGTTTGGTCCACTTTAAAAAAAATTACCTCTCACTCTCATTATACTTGCTCTAATTATAATCACTCTGATTATACTCAGGTGCACTGTCCATCCAGGAAATGAATGCCTGAGGTGCAAACCCAGGGCAGGTCTGAAATACGGCGATGCCTCTGGTGACCCACTGGCAAACCCTTCTTCACTTTCAACAAAACTGACAGGACCTAGTTAAATATTCGGCTCACAGATCATCAAAAATAATTTTTGATAATAGACCACAACAATTTTTGGCATGTAACTTGAAGACTTGAGGAACTCTTTCCTCTCCCACATATTTATTTATGGGAACATTTCTCAGAACTTAAAACTATAAAAACCAGAAAGGGAAATAAAATCAATGCTGAACGCTGTCTCATTTTGAGCAATAAGTCATGAGTTCAGCGATTAACTAAAACTAAATCTACATCTATCTGAAGAATACATTCAAAATATTGAGTTATTAAGAATTCATTATAAACAAAAGTAATACATTATGTTGTTTTGTTCAACTGTGTATTTATAATTGTAATAAACTTCTTTAACCCTTGGAACCTTACTGTTAGAGGAAATAAACAGTTTAATTTAGCTTGGCTTCTATCCCTATTTGGTACTAAGGAGTGCGACAGACTGAAAGGTGAAAAAGCAAAGGAATGATGTAAAATCTGGCTGTCAAGAGCCTATTCATGGGATTTTTTAAATGAATGATGGTTTTAGATTAAAATATTTAAAGAGCAATGAATCATATCTGTTTTCTTAAATATCAATATTACAATGTGCCAGAAATTACAACCTTTCAACCAATGCAATTTATGTCAACCTCAAACTCTACAAAAGAATATTTTGTTTATCAAAAATTATGGGACATCCATATCACATTAGGACAAATGAAGTAGTTATCTAAGGGCTGATATGGAAAAATTGTCACAATACTAAGTTTCTTGACTAGGCTGAATTACGGCCACCATTCAATCAGACACTAATTTGGATGCTGCTATGAAGAGATTTTGCAGATGTAATTAAAAGTCCTCACTGGTTAAAATCATTCAAAAGAAAGAACATGCTGGGTGGGCCTAGCCTGATCAGATGAAACCTTGAAAGACGGTTTAGGTTCTTCCTGGTGTTAAGAGACTCCAAGCGGCTCCTGCCAGCTGAACACGACCTCCCCTTCCTGCCCACCTGCCCTACAGACTTCAGACATGCCTGGCTGCTCCCACAACTCTGTAAGCCAATCCTGTGTGGCAAACCCCTCGTGGGGGTACTGCATTACTCTTTCTGCCCCCGCCCCAGACACATTATCTCCTGCTGGTTTCGCTTCTCTGGCTGAACCCTGACGACACATTTTTAAGTAATTATAAATCCACAGGAAGTTACAAAGGAAGTAGTATATCAAGTCCTGCGTCCCCAGTGGTGACATCCTATAACCTGTAGTACAATATCAAAAGCCACAAAAACCATAAAAATCCTAGAAGAAAACACAGGCAGTAAAATGTCAGACATCTCTTGGGATAACATTTTTGCTGATATGTCTCCTGGAGTAAGGGAAATAAAGGAAAAAATAAACAAATGGGACTACATTAAACTAAAAAGCTTCTGCACAGCAAAAGAAACAATCAACAAAATGAAAAAGGAACCCTCTATATGGGAGAACAAACACATTTGCCAATGATACATTGGATAAGGGATTAATTTCCAAAATAGGAGCATATATGAAGAATTTAATACAACTCAACACCAAAAAGACAATTCAATCAAAAAATGGGCAAAGGACCTGAACAGACACTTCTTCAAAGAGGACAAACAGATGGCCAATAGACATATGAAAAAAATGCTCAAGTCACTAATCAGCAGAGACATGGAGATTAAACCCATAACCAGGTGTGCCCCCACACCTGCCAGAACGGCAGTCAGCAACAAATAACAAGTGCTGGTATGGGTGCAGAGAAAGGGGACCCTCGTGCACTGTTGGTGGGAATGCAGACTGGTGCAGTCGCTGTGGGAAGCACTATGGAGGTTCTTCAAAAAGTTAAAACTGCTTTTTGACCCAGTGATCCCACTTCTGGGAATATATCCTAAGAGTCCGGAAATACCAATTCAAAAGAATACTTACACCCCTATACTCATAGCAGCATTATTTACAATAGCCAAGACCTGGAAACGGCCCAAGGTGCCTATCAGTAGATGAGTGGATAAAAAAAAGCTGGTACATTTACACAATGGAATACTACATGGCTATAAAAAAAGAAAGAAATCTTACTTTTGCATCAGCACGAATGGACATGGAGATTATTGTGCTAAGTGAAATAAGCCAGTTAGAGAAAGACAAATACCATATGATCTCACTGATATGTGAAATCTAATGAACAAAATAGAAACAGAGGCATGGACACATGGAACAGACTGAGAGCTGTCAGGTGCCAGTGCTGGATGAAAGAAGGTGAAGGGATTAGCCAAAGAACATAAATGCATAACCCACAGACAGAAATGACAATGTGGTGATGGTCAGAAGGAAGAGGGAGCAGGGGATAGGTGGAGGCGGGGAAGCAGTGGAGGAAATGGGGGCACCTGTATTAGTGTCAACAATAAAAGAAAATAAATTATGTAAAAATACTGGGAAAGTGGCATTGGGACAATCCTGCTAACAACACTACAGGCCTTGCTCAGATTTCACTAGCGCCTGCATGCATGCCCGTGTGTCGTGTGTGGTTCTGTGCATCTGACATCATGTGCAGATCTGTGTACTATTCCATTGACACCAAGGAGCGGTCTCGTGCTACACCCACCCTCTCATCCCACCCTATCCCCTTGCAACCTCTCACCTGCTGTAACCTACAGTTCCGACATTTGGGGAAAGTTATAGACATGGAATCATACAGCACATGACCTTTACAGACTGGCTTTTTGCACTCAGCACAGTGCCTGCCAAGGCCATCCAAGCGGTAGCACATATCACAGTTCACTCGGTACTGGTGCTGCAGAGTTTTCCACGGCATGGTGTTTGTTTAATAGGTAGACTGTTGTGGTTAACCTGTTGCCCACAGAAGGGTATCTGGGGTGTCTGCAGGTTTTGGTTATCACATGTAAAGCTGCCATGGACATTCGTGTACAGATTTTTGTGTGGTCATAAGCTTTCATTTCTCTGGGACAAATGCCTAAGAGTGTGATCAGCGGGACGTACAGCAAGTACATGTGTAGCTTTACAAAATACCGCCGAAGTGCGTTCCAGGGTGGCTGCACCATTTTATACTGCCACCAGTAACAGGAGAGATCCAGTTTCTCCACAACCTCTTCAGCATTTGGTGATGTCACTCTTTTCTTATTTAGCCATCTGATAGGTGTGGAGCGGTATATCATTGTGGTTTTAATCTGCATTTCCCTTATAACTAATGACATTAAACATCTAGATGTCATATGCTTGTTTGCCCTCCTGCATCTCCTCTTTGGTAAAATATCTGTTGCATTCTTTACTCATTTTCTAACTGAGCTGTTTATTTACTGTTGAGTTTTGAAAGTACTTTATTCTAGAGACCAGCCCTTTATCAGGTAAGTGGTTTGCAAATATTTTCTCCTAGGCAGTAGCTTGTCTTGTTACGTTCTTAGCAGGCTTTTCACGGAGCATGTTTCTTATTTTGACCAAGTGCAATTTACCGTTTTATGCTTCCAGTGTCAAACCTAAGAGTCTGCTTAGCACCTAGGGATTTTCTCATGTGTTTTCATCTACAGGTTTTCCAGGTTTACACTGGATACTGAAATCTGTGATCCAATTTAAATTAATTCTTCTTCAAGCTATGAAGCTGACATCAGTGTTCTTTTCTTTTTTGCTTGTGGCTGCCCAATTGCTCAGAACCATTCGCTCTAAGTCTGTCCTTCTTCCACTGAACTTTTTTTTTTTTACACCTTTGTCAAAAACTAGTTAAGCATATTTGTGTGGGTCTATTTCTGGGTTCTCTATTGTGTTACATTGATCACTTTATCTATTCCTTGGTCATTTTATTTTTAAAAACTTTCTTATGTATTCAGTTCATTCTTTTACAATCTTAAATCATTATCTATGCCTTTACCTATAACTATATGTTGTTTAAGCTCATTAAATAAAAACTTAATCAAGATTAAGAAGGGAAATAGCTAGACCCATAGACTGTCCTGATTGTTGTAATTCTAAGACTATGCTAATTGACAAGCTGAATATTCTTGTTTTGTTTTGTTTTTTACCTCCCCTCCTCCTCCCCACTGAAAACCCTCCATGTGATGTCCATTTCTCTGATTCTGTGCCTGTTCTAGTTTGCTTGGTTTTGCTTTTTGTTGTTTTTCTTTATTTTTTTAGGTTCATTTGTTGATAGTTGTGAGTTTGCTGTCATTTTACTGTTGATACTTTTTATCTTCCTTTTCTTAGATCAGTCCCTTTAACATTTCATATAATAAGGGCTTGGTGATGATGAACTCCTTTAACCTGACTGACTTTATCTGGGAAGCACTTGATCTGCCCTTCCATTCTAAATGAAAGCTTTGCTGGGTATTCTGGGATGTAGGTCCTTGCCTTTCAGGACTTGGAATACTTCTTCCCAGCCCCTTCTTGCCTGCAAGGTTTCTTTTGAGAAATCAGCTGACAGTTTTCTGGGAACTCTTTTATACTTCACTCTTTCCTTCCCTCTTGCTGCTTTTAAGATTGTCTCTTTGTCTTTAACCTTGGGTAACTTAATAATTATGTGCCTTGGTGCGTTCCTTTTTGGGTTCAACCTCTTTGGGACTCTCTGGGCTTCCTGGACTTCCTGAAAGTCTACTTCCTTTGCCAGGTTGGGGAAGTTTTCCTTCATTATTTGTTCAAATAAGGTTTCATTTTTTTTGCTGTTGTTCTTCTTCCGGCACCCCTATTATTCAGATATGGGAACATTTCAGGTTGTCCCAGAGGTTCCTCAGCATCTCTACATTTTTTTTATTCTTATTTCTTTGTTCTGATCTGGTTGGATATTTATTTCTTCTGTTTGTTCCTAATCATTGCCTTGAGTCCTGGTTTCTTTCCTGTCACTGTTGGTTCCCTGAATATTTTGCTTTGTTTCATTTTGGGGATCTTTCATTTGTTCTTTCACTTTTTGACTAAGCTCTATCAGTTCCGTGTGCATTCTGATTACTAGGGCTTTAAATTTCCCATCAGATCAGTTGGCTATCTCCTCCTCACTTAGCTCTCTTTCTGAGGTTTTGCTCTGTTCTTTCATTTTGGCCTATTTCTTTGCTCAGGCCCCTGATAAGCTGTAAGGGGGTGTGGCCTTCGGCAGTCACCCAGGCAGGGCAAAACTCCTAGCTGTGCTGCGGCGCTGCCAGTCTGGCTGTTCTCTTTGACTGTTTCTTTAATTCCGTGGATGTCGAAGTTCCATGCAGTTTGATTTTCTGGCACTTCTGGTCCACAAGCTAAATACTCTTGTTTAATTCTAAGATTATGCTAATTATATAAGTTGAATACTCTTGACTAAATATATCAGGTTGGCCAAAAAGTCCGTTTAGTTTTTTCCTTAAAAGGTATTTTTCATTTTCACCAGTAATTTTACTGATTTGGATATTTTGAGTATGTCAGCTATCTCCTGCTATTGGCTTCTAGTGGGGAGAGGCCAGGGGTGCTGCTGACATCTTCTAACACATAAGACAGCCCCACAACACAGAGTTATTTAGTCAAAATGTCAACAGTACGAAGAAAATTTGCAAGCCATTTTTGATACATTTGATCAGTCACAGCACCTTTTCCATACACTGCACAAATCTTTTTTAGGGTTTCAGTTGCATTTTTACCTTTTTTGGAGTACTAAAGCATAATAAGCTGAAAATGTTGAATATTTTCTTCCATCTTCAATATTAAAATGGCTGCACAAAAATGTATCAACTTTGATTTTTTTTTTTTTTTTTTTAAATGCAGGCTGAGCCCTGGCTGGTGAGGTTCAGTGGATTGAGTGCTGGCCTGCAAACCAAAAGGTCACCGGTTCGATTCCCAGTCAGAGCATATGCCTGGGTTGCGGGCTGGGTCCCCAGTTGGGTACTCTCATACATGGATGTTTCTCTCCCTCTTTTTCTCCCTCCCTTTCACTCTCTCTAAAAATAGATAAATAAAATCTTAAAATGCACACTGATATGACAGCTGTCACAATACAATCTAACACAATTGTCTTCAATGAAGTTAAAGACAACTAAGCACTACCAGAACCATCATATGGAAAAAAACTAAACAAATCTTTTTGCCAACCCATAGTATCAGAAGTAAAACATACCTTATAGCTTGGTCCAGTGACCCATGATGGGTGAAACAAAGATCATTCACCCCTGTGGACGGTGCCTGTGTGTGCAGGACCCCACAGACTCCAGCAGGGACAGTCCCAGTAGCAGGACAACCCCAGGGGCTCTGTATGAAAGGAATCATTCAATTCTGGAAGCCAGAGGGGAAACTGCAGTGTCTTCACTGCACCGGTCAGTAACTTACCCAAGCCTACACAGCTAGTAAGTGGCAAAGTTAGATTTGAGCCAAAATCTTCAAGCAGCAGAGCCAGCATTCTTAACCAAAATCAGTAAAGCAAGAGTCTAGAGGCCCCTACTTCTGAAATATCAGAAGTTCCTAGGGAAGCTAGGGCTCACCCCCAGGCAGCCTGGGGCTTTTTTTTTTTTAAGCAATTTCCAAGGTGATTCTGATGGATGCCCCTGGTTTAAAACAACCAAATTATACACAACCTTCTACTACTGGCACAAACCTGCTCTGTTCACTGTCCCCCTGGCACACAGCATCTTCTCATCAGTTACACGGTCAGGTGACCTCACTTCAGTTTGTTCTGCGGTTGTCCATCTGCGGTTGTCCACGTACAGGGACATTTCTGTTTTCTTCAGTTGCACATCGCAACTGCTGAGGCGAATGACCAGTACACACTCAAGCTGGTATGTTTAAGACATGAATGAATTCAAGAATGAGCCTCATATCTGAGTGCAAGCCTCTGGCTGTTGCCTGTAGATCTCCTTAGTCTCATGCTGCTAATCCGAATGCTAAAAGCAAAACCGTTAAGAATCACAAGCTAGAAGAGAAACCTAAGAATGCAATGCCAGAGGAAGGCCGAGGATGCTGTCACACATTGGAATTCCTGAAGATACTAACCTGAGGGTGACCTAGAATCCTGTGGTCTAATTGGTGTGTGCCCAGCATGTATCACAAGGCCCGCTTGATACTAGACACAGTGAACACCAACATTAATATTAATTTTTTAAACCTCACAGAGTTGTGGAGAATCAAGGAATACTAAACATCTATATGCATGCTATGTACCCTGAGAAGATTCATTCAATGTGAGCCCTGAGAAGGAATTTATCTGCTGGAAATGGACCCCCCAGGCCAACTGAGGGCCCAGATTTTATAAACAATGAGAGCCTAGTGGCCGTGTCCCGACACAGGCCTCTCCCTCACTCTGGACGCTGAGACCCTCGGCTTCCCTTGCTGCACCCTATTGGTTTACATTGTTTGAGTCAGCCACTGCAGGGAAACCCTGGCTTTGACTTTCTACCCGTGGACTGAGACCTGCCCTGTCCAATCAGTACTGCACAATCAGATGCCTTATTTACACAAAACAGACCTAATTCAGCGTCTGAGCGGGAAATTTTTAAAATAAAAGACAGCCTCCCCCACTTCCACCAGATAAGAACACAGAGAAAAAGGCACTATGAACCCTGAAGAGAGCCCTCACCAGACCATGCTGGCACCATGATCTCAGACTTACAGCCTCTAGAATTACTGAATTGTCTCCATTTTTCAAAGAAGGAAGCTGGGGCCAAGAAAATCAAAGTACTTGTAGCAGACTCAGTACCAGAATTTAAGCCCTCTCCCTGCAGTTAGAAAGCCCCACTGCTTGTGTGGACTAGCACTGCTTCTTGTAGCATGGAACGCTGGTGGAGCCCCCACCTCGGAAAGGCTGATGCTTAATGAGCTGGTGTGAGACAGGACACACTGTGACGACAGGCTGAGTTGGGGTTCCCTTTCTGATGAAGGAGACGGTTGCTCTCAAGAACTGTCAAAATGATGTGGAATGGTCAGCATTTACCATAAAGTTCCTACTGTTCAGATGGAACAGATGATGTCTGTTCTTCATATAGATATTTTATTTTTCTCAATTTCTAATAATTGAGCAGCAGCACTATCTGTAACATAATGAACAGCAACTGTTACATCACTCAAAAACGATAAAACAAATGGAAATGGAAGGGTGGTGAGCACACAATACAACACACAGATGATGTATCAGAGAAATGTACACCTGAAACCTGTATAATTAACCCTTTCACCCCCAATACATTCAATAACAACAATGACAACACATAAGACAGCCCTTTTTGTCTCAGTGGAACACAGTTTAGGTTGCTGGCTGAATCAGTGTCTCCTGGGCTGCAGCTCCTTTTGGTTAAATAAATGCCTTTTATTCTTTACTACAGTCTAAAACTGATTTTTCTTTTTTGGTTTACAATGATCTCACTCACACAAACCCTAACTTACTACTTTTATTATCATTTCACTGATGAAGAAACTGATGCTCAGAAAAGGTGAGACTCTGCCCAAGTTCTCACCATGTGTCGGTGATGGAGCCTGGATGGGAAACCAGGTAGGCGCCACACTCTCAGTGGCTTGCTGTGCAAGAACAGGAATAACCCTATTTCAATTCCTGCTACAGCTTCAGTGTTTCAGCAACTTAGCTGTTTTGTTTTTAGACCTATTTTATATCTTCAGCTTTCAGAGTTTTCATGGCAAACATTTTCCAAGTCGCATTTAGGAGATGGCCAACTTCCCATCAGTTTCAAGAAATTGCTGCACCTGTATCATTACTTTAAAATGTCAACTTTCTTGCCCCTTTTGCTCATCAGTCACAAAAAATGGACTATCATTTGAATGTACACTTAGGGGCTTTATTCAAATCTATGCCAAAAAAAACCCCTACCAGAATAAAAGACTCAGAAAATGTGGACTGTAAACTATGCTTCACAAGTTTGTGTTTGCCAGCTTTGACTACAAAAGGAAAACTGAAAACAAGTTGTACAAAAGCAGCCCCTTGGTTTGAACCAGAGCCTGGAGCCCACACAGCGCAGGACGGGGTGGGGGCCAGGCCAGGATCAGCCAGCACTGGAGAGGAGGTCTGTATGTGGCATGCAGAGAGCCTGGCAAGGAGCACGCGCAGGCCTGGGGCCAGAGGCGGCACCCGAGCGCCCTGCGGAAGAACTAGAGGTGTGGGATCTGTGCACGCTCAGAATACTTCATGGGACTCTGACACGGAATCCGCTAAACCCTACACAGATTTCAGGGACTTATAATTGGGGCACACATGCAGAGATGCACACACACCCCTCTTACTGAACACTAACAGAGAAACAGAAAACCCCTTAGAACCAGCACAGTCCAATGGTTTAATATTTAGAGCCAGCTCCATGTCTCTGAAAACGCCACACGGATTCAGGTGTCAAGCTCAGGGCGATGGGCAAACATCATGAACAAGCTCTGCCTACATTCTCCACCCCTAACTTTCAGTGCGTTGGGTTCGACCGAACAAACACCTCTTAGGTTCCCTTGCAGAATGGGCTCCCCTGGGACAGTCTGGTTTGTATGAGCAGCACAGTCATTGCTTATTTCCAATTTCCAAAGATCAGGAAAGCTTCCAAGAGCACCAAAAGCATTTAATCCAAGCAAAGAACTCATCCAGAAATAAGAAATCAACCGCCACCAAGTCTGATATATCAGGGGTGACATGTCTACAGATGTTCACTCAGCAAACATCTAGGGCTAAGGGGACATGGGCTTGTTGCACCAAGTAATTAAGACTGTCCACAATTAGGTTCTTTGCCTAAGCCTCGCCTTACACACATGGGTGCTAAGAGCACACTCCATTTTAGGAGAAACTAATCTTCCAAAGACAAGTTTAAATAACTTAAAAAGCCCAGAGGCCCGATCCTTTGAACGCTCTGTCACCAACACTGTCCTCAGCGGCAGTAAGGGAGAAGCCCACTCCAGGCACAGCAGAAGCCCCACCCTTGGGAGTTCACACTCTGAGCCATTTGTATCAACCCAAACCAGTAGCAAATCTTACCTTGAAGGCTTAGGTAAGACAAAAACTTTACACAGCACTGTATTATTTACAAAGAACTCCCCAACTCATTACCTATGTGAGGCAGTCAAGTCAGGCGATATTTCTGTTCACACAGTGATCTCCCATTTTGTGTTTTGTGGCCAGGTGGAAGGAGTTCCATCAGAATGTTTGAAAATTATTTGAGGGAGTTTTTGTCTCCCTCCCACCTATAATTGAGCCTCACTGCATTATATTCTGCTGGCCACCGATCCTTCTGCAACTCAAAGTGAGTATTCACCACGATGAGCATGGGAAATCGATATAATATTAATTTTCTAATTTTTGTGAATTACCTCAAAGAAAACCTCTCAATTAACAAAAGCAAGCCAGCATGAATCTCAGGCAATTTCTTCTGCTTTCTACTTATAAAAAGATATGTTGGACAGATTCTTCTAAAACCCCACAGATACTTATTCCTGAAGCACACACTCTCTCTCTGGCTTTTACAATTACACTCCTGTACACCACACAAGAACCTGGGTCACAATAAAGCAAGAAATTTTTCAGTTTGGTGCGATGTGCTTACAAAAACAGAACTGTTTACCAATCTTAGAGTGTCAACAAGGGCAAAAAGGGGGGTGGGGAGGCTGGGGGTAGCAATCCTCGGTTAAACAATAAAGTCAGATATTCAGAGGTCCTCAAGCCCAAGACAGACAGATGGGCTGGGGTCCACCATGAGCACCTGCTCCCTTTTCAAAGGGCGGTTCTGCCCTTGGGAGCCACTACACAGGGCAGACGCAGCCCCAGGACAAGTGCTCCTGGGTGGGGTGTAAACAGGACGGGGATGTGCCTCTCCCAGGCCAGAATTTTAAGAACAGACTGTGTCTTCTCCAGCCTTTTCTTTCCCGGGCGAAGGCCTCTGAGGCCTTAGGGGATGGCAGAGCACAGATGGTGGTTACCAGCCTGAGCTACGGGGGGGGGGGGGGGTGGCAAGAGAGCTGGGGGAAGCCCAGCAGCACCCACACTGCACCATAAGCACGAGCAAAAGGCCAGCTCGATGGTGTCAATGCCCAAGTATCGGGGATTCTTTATCACACAGTTGATGTTTCCTAATCAATACAGCAAGCATTCAAATGAAACATTTACTAAAATTTACTTTAAAAGGTTCGTTTCTATTGTTTGCAGGTTAAAAAGTCATAACAACAAGGATCTCAAAAAATACTCTTAGGGACAGGAATAAATTAACATTAAAAGTTTCCTTCCAGTATAATGAGATGAGCAAAATATAGGATAATATCAACCCCCCCCAAAAAAACAACTGCACCAAAGAAATGGGGAAAAGCTATTGCAACAAACTTTAAAAATCAGCTGCTTAAGAGCGACTGTGGAGCAGACACTGGAAGGCCCAGGTTCTAACCTACACCTTACCCTGCCTCACAGGAACCATGCTTGTACGTTAGCAAATTCCTGTGGACTCAAACTAATGGCCCCAAATCAGGACAAGAGCACATTGGTTAGGAATGCATATTTTTTTCTTCTTTCCAAGGAGCTACAGAAACTACTAATAAGAAACTAATGAAAAAGGGAAACCTGAACCACAGGGCTGACTCCCAGGTAGGAACAGCACCCATCACTGCACAGAAAAGCACGACACCTGCATGGGGCATCCACAGGAATACACTCTGTGGGGAACACTTAGAAGATACCTGGTATCCAGATCCAGACTCTGATACCACCGTCCAATGAAAGGAGAAATGGCTTGCTCTAGGACTAGGGCGGCAAACAAGACAAGTGAGCCCGGAGGGTCTGATGGTGCCAGAAAGTACGGAAGTGCTCAGACCAACAATAATCACACAACGTTGGGGTGGAGAGGGGGATGTCAAAGGCCACAGGAGCCACCTGAAAAATGCTCCCAATGGCCAAAGTTAGAACAACTTGAGAAACAAAATAAAGTATTGGGTTGGCCAAAAAGTTTGGTTTTTTCCCCGTAAGATGGCTCTAATAGCACTTAGTTGTCTTTAACTTCATTTGAAACAATTTTGTTAGACTGTATTGTGACAGCTGTCATATCAGCATGCATTTTTTTAAAAAATTATCAAAACTGATTAATTTTCATGTATCCATTTTAATATCAAAGTGGAATAAAGTAAGCAACATTTTTAGTATATTATACTTTATTACTTCAAGAAAGGTAAAAACACAACTGAAAAAAAGATGTGCAGTGTGTGGAGAAGGTACTGTGACTGATCGAACGTGTTAAAAGTGGTTTGCGAAGTTTCATGCCAGAGATTTCTCACTGGACGATGGTCCGCAGTCAGGAAGACCAGTTGAAACTGACAGTGATCAAATCGAGACATGAACTGAGAACATTATACCATGTGGGACATAGCCAACATACTCAAAACTTCCAAATCGATAAAGCTGTTGATAAAAATGAAAACTGTGTCTTTTATTTTACAGAAATAACTAAACGAACTTTTTGGCCAACCCAACAGTACAGATGCTTTTCAACTTATGATGGGATTATATCCCAGTAAAACCAGTGATTGAAAATATCGTTTAGTCAAAAATGCATTTAACACACCTAACCCACCAAATCATAGCTTCTTAGCCCAGCCTGCCTTACACATGCTCAGAACACTCACATTAGCCTGCAGTGGGCAAATCATCTAACACAATGAGTACACAGCTGTTGACCCTGGTGACTACGTGGCTGACTGGGACCGGCAGCTTACAGCCACTGCCCAGCATCACCAGAGTACCGTGTTGCGTATCACCAGCACAGGGGAATAGCAGAATTCAAAATTCTAAGTATGGTTTCTACTGAATATATATCGCTTTTGTACCACTGTAAAGTTGAAAAATCTTAAGTTGAACCATTGTAAATTGAAGCTTATCTGTATTGGCTTTCTAACCCAAAGTATAAAATAAATAGCCATTTATAAATGACTAAATTAATAAATGGGGAAGAAAAGGCAAATTTCCCACAACAGAGTGTGTATAGATGCTCTGCCTTCCAGGGGATGCATTGTGACTCCCCACTTCATAAGCAGGGACTGAGCTTAATGACATCCTCCCAAAGAGCACAGGCTGAAAGGGGTGGGGGACCACGGCACACGCACTGTGGAGAAACCTGACCCACGCGCCACAGCCCAGCGACCCACGTGTCAACACCCACAGCACCAAGGTGACGGCACACACCCTCGATAAGATGCAACCAGAAAGGCATTTCACCGCTGTGGTCTTCCTTTCGAAAACCCACAGTCCCAGTCTAATCATGAGAAAAGCACCAGACAAATCCCAACTGAGGGACATTCTATGAAATACCTGAGCAGCACTCCTCAGAAAGTCGTAATAAGCCTAAAAAACTATCAAGACATGTCACCTAAATGCCATGTGCTCCTTCCAAGGGATATTGTGAACAGTGCTATGCTAACACATTCCAGAAGTCAGACGAAAAGGGAAAAGCCCTTGAGAGATACAAGTTAAACGGCACTAACTCGACATTGACTGAAGTTCTATATTTATGAGAGAAACACAATTCATAAGTAAAATCTAAGCACAGATAGCTTCACTGGCCAACCCTGTCGAACAGTTAAAGGGGAAATAAAACTAAACTACAGAGACACATTCAGAAAGTAGCCGATAAAGGACAACCGCCGGCTCACTTCTTGAGGCTAATATTAACCTGGTAACAAAACAGGTCAAAAAAGGAAAACTACAGATTAATATACCCCATAAACATAAAGGCAAAAACGCTTAACTAAATATCAGCAACTCAATCCAAAAATATATAAAAAGAGTAATACACTATGATCAAGTCAGATTTACTTTAACAGAAATGCAAGGGTAGTCTAGCATTCAAAATCAGTTAGTGTGATTCAGTATAACAGGAGAATCAAGAAGGAAAAGCATAAGATCATCTCAAGCAGATACATTAAGAGCATGTGAAAAGTCAACACCTGTTCATGATAAAGTATCACAAAAAATAATAGTGCAACTTTCATGAAATCAGAAATAGAAGGGAACTTCTTCAGTCTGACAAAGAACGTCTATGAAAAACTAACAACTAACATCACACTTAATGGTGAAAGATGAGATGCTTTCACTCAAAGATCAGATATAAGGCAAAAATATAAAAAAGAATACACTGAAATAGAGAGGCTAGTCAGTACAACAAAGTAAGAAAAGATATAGAAATTAATAGGAAATAAAACCTGTTATTTAAAAACAATGTGACCACACACATTTTTAAAATCCCTACAGAAAAGCTCCTAAAATAAGTGAATTTAACAATGATACAGAATAACGGTCGGTATAGAAAAACCTATTATATTTCTATATACTACCAATGAACAACCCAACAGTGAAATTTAAAACACAGTAGCATTTATGATAGCACCTAAAATACTTAGAAGTACTCAGAGATAAATCTAACAAAGTACGTGTGCAAGTTGCACACTGAAACCACATGACACTGCTCACGGGAACAAAAGCCCTCTGAAAGGGGAGAGCCGCACCATGTTCACCTATCAGAAGACTCCATGGCGGTAAGAGGGCAGTCTCCAAATTAATGCACAGACTCAACTCAATCCTGGTCACCGAGGTATGAGTTCTTCTAAAACTAGAAGTACAACAAATTATTAGAATGTGCACAGTCTATTCATATGTTTGACTATGCTTATTATTTGTTTTAGTAGACTGTATTTGAGTCATCAGATCATGTGAATGATTCCCTAAATTGCATGTGTGTAAACTAGTTGTATTCTCCGGTTAGTACTCAGCCCGGACATGCACAGGGAATCCCAACAAAGTCATCCAAGGTCTGCAGGTGTGCAAGACGGTGTAGACCAATCGAGAACAGAGATCATACGTATACAAAACTAAATAGAAACACATCAAAAATTCAAAATTTGGTAAGGAAAGAATTAAACAAGACCTTCATGGCTGAGACCAAACCATTCCATTACAATTCAAATAACCTTAGACCTCTCTGTACCCACAAGCCATGAGGGCTCGAAAGACCAGAACAGTCCTTCTGCAAACATCGATCAACATTTAAAACCAAAGACTCTCTGGGAAGCAAAACAGAGACCCAGCAAACCAGCATACTAAAGGGAATTAAAATAATTTATTGATCAAATATTTCAATTTTCTGTGGACCGATAACCACTTTAGAGGGGGGAAAAATTTGCCCCTCCACATGTCTTACATGATACATCTCTGTAAGAAAAACTTTAAAAATAACAAAATAGAAATCTATTGCTTTGAAAAGTAAGAAACATTTTCCTAGTTAGTCAATATGTTCAGTTAATGAAAACAAACCCAAAACATCTGGGTCTCGAGTTGCGATCTGACTTATCAGATAGTCTGTTTCTACAAGATCCCACTGGACAAGCAGCTGTTCTGTCCCATGATGCATGACCCACTGCCACGTGTACAGTCAGTCATGCTGGCTGGCATTACAGAGCGGTCCTCAGCCAGGACAGAAGCCCACATTGGGCCAACACCAGGCTCAGCTGTGTCTTACTTACTATGCCCTACTACTGTGCTTTCCTCAAATGACTCTGTCGAAACTCAAAAACATGCAAAAAATGGTTTTTTTCACATTGACCTACAGTATAAATGCCTTGTCCATACACTTGATCCTGGCAGTCCCAGCTGGACATTTAAAGAATGAACCACCCTGGCTGGTGTGGCTCAGTGGACTGAGTGCCAGCTTGTGAACCAAAGGGTAGCTGGTCCGATTCCCAGTCAGGACACAGGCCTGGGTTGCAGGCTAGGTCCCCAGCAGGGGGCGCTCAAGATGCCACACATTGATGATTCCTGCCCTCTCTTTCTCCCTCCCTTCCCTTCTGAAATAAACAAAATCTTTAAAAATAAATAAATAAATAAATAAATAAATAAATAAATAAATAAATAAATAAAGGAAGGAAGAGCCTACTCTACACAGACTTTCCCAGTACCAATGCAAAACAGGTTTAGAGTTAAAACCTCAAGTTGCTACTTCTGGAATTATGATGAACAAAATCCAAATTATTGGCTCACTTGCAAGTAAGAAAAAAGCACCTACCTGCCCTGGCTGACGTAGCTCAGTGAATTGAGCTCAGGCTGCGAACCAAAGCATCGCAGGTTCATTTCCCAGTCAGGGCACATGCCTGGGTTGTAGGCCACGGCCCTCAGCAACCGCATATTGATGTTTCTCTCTCTCTCTTTTTCTCCCTCCCTTCCCTCTCTAAAAATAAATAAATAAAATCTTAAAAAAAAAAGCACAATGAGATAGTTATTTAAAAAAAAATTTTAAAAAGCACCTACCTAAAAGAATTCAAATCCATTTTTCTATTCCCCAAGTAGAACACCATTGTTGGGTGAGACCCCACCCAAGTGACCTCACATTTTTACTACAATGATTAAGCTTTAGCACCAAAGAAAAAGATTTTTCTTTCTTTCTTGAATTTATTTAAAGAATCTCATCCAGGTATGGGATCTGAAAATCAGGATCCAAAATTCCAGTTGAAGTTGGCAGCAGTCCACTGCCTTCTGGGCTCCAGGAATTAAAGAGAGTAACTCCCAGAACTGATAGCATGGTCTACTCCAGGCCAGTTTTAATTAGAAATAACCAACAGGTGAGTGGATTTTGGATTCAAAGCTGGGCCCCACAGCTGAGAGGCTGCACCAGCCCCTTGCAGGTGGGGCTGGCTCTAGGCCATGTGCAGCCTCTTCACGGGGAAGAAAGAGTGATATTTCAGCAAACAGCTTGTCACTCACTATCTGGAGGCTTCGTTACAACTAAAAAGACCTTTACGGTGTCAGCACTTAGGATGTACAGGTATACTCAGAGTCCTCAACAAATCATTCACGACACCTTCAAGTGAGTCTGAAGGAAACTTAAGTAATGTTTAAAAGCATACTACTTGGATATAAAATAATTTAGGACTAACATAGTTCTAATCTTTATTTTTCCTTTCTAAATTCTACTACCCACACTTAAAACATACAATTCTCATTTATTTATGTGTTTATAAGATAGTGACTTTCTAATTTAAATACACATTTTTTATTGATATGCTGGGATTAAATTCTTATCCTTTAATTCTCCCCCAAATTTCTTAATAGTTTTCAATTGTTGGCAATTTTTTTTCTCACTTTCAGAACTACCCAGAGAGAAATGCCAGATTTAGTAACTTCTTTAAAAATCATTCACATGCATCCTATTTAAAACTATGCTTATGAGAAAATGGAAGAATATTTTTTCCTTCTAATGATTAATCTTGCATTAACCTTTATCAATAATAGTTGCATTAATAATATTAATAAACCTTGTTCCAATATACAATAAGTGTTTTCTATAATAGGTTGATATTATCTCAACAATACAGTTCTTTAAAACTAGAAACCTAACTAGATTCTACATCTGAATTAGTACAAGAACCCTTAACTTTACCACACAGAGAAAACCACAGCAAGTCTGTGAGTGATGAAACCCTTCCCCCACGAAGGGAAAGTCAGTGACAGTCCTGACCAGGAAAGCTGCCCAGGGTCCTTCCCGCAGCTGGCGAACAATGGGATGTGAAGAAAGCCAGAGAGAGGCGGCTTCCTGCAGCCGGAACGCCTTTGCCCAAGCAAGCAGCTCTGTGGTCAAACAAACTCAAAACCCGAAGGGCTGTGTACGCCAGTGGGCTTCAGCAGCATTGGTGCCGCCTCTCTCTCGCACACCTGCATGAGTGAGTGTGGCGGTTTTGTCTTGAGAACAGTGAGAGAAACTAATGGGCTCCAGCGCTAGCCTAAGTCACCTTTTTCTGCTCTTTTTAAAGCTGATGAAACTGGAAACTAGAAACCAACACAACTATATGCCTTAGCCCAGGACATCCCAGCAGTTTCAAACCTAGGTGATTTGTGATGGGCAGAGGCCTGTTCTCCCAACACACCCCTCCTGACACAGAAGGAGTTCAAAACAAGTCCCCCTGGAGGTCCAAACCATGACTGCAGTAGCTCTTCAGTCCTGGGGCACTCCCCTCGACCACCTGACCTGGCGGAAGCACCACAAATAGTCACAGGTGGAATATGATAGACAGGTTTTGTCGGCACTTTCCTTCATTCATCTCCTGGGAGAGGCAACCACGATCATCTCTTCCAAATACAGGCAAAGAAGAGACACCCAACCAAAGAAGGCTATCCTTAGAATATGCAAGGCTCTCAGTAATGAACAGGAAGCATGTCATTCATTCTTTTCTTACCCCTCAGAGCAATGGAGGTGCTGGGGGTGGGGAATGGGGCAGTGCTGAAACCCAACGGGACACATCTGGTTATCAGAGTTAAGGGACACCACTGAGATTTAGTGGATATAGGCCAAAAGGGTTAAGACATCTTTCAATGAATGGAACACTCTCAACTAACAAAAAGATCCTCCTGCACAAAGTTCAAATGTCCCACACATTCATATTAGTGAAAAACATGCTTCTAGCTCTCTGACCCCAGAATCTTACTCCACTCTACATTTATACACAAAATATTTTTAGATAGTTGTAAAATTTGAATTTTCCAGGAATTCAATTATTGTTCAAGTCTAGGAAAAAAGTATACTTTATTTTATTTGAAACTTCAGCAAAACTGCTCATTTTATAATACTCCATCACCAACTAATGTGAGTCCCCAGCCAAGACTCAACATGGGAGTTTGGGCACGTGGCCTATTTGCTGCCTCCTTATGTATCTAATCCAGCCATTTACATATTGAAACAAATGTTATTTTATTATGCACTACTATCCTTCTGTTTCTCCTTCCATTTCACTAAAGGCACTATGTTCGTATTTTAACTATAAGTTATATTGTCTAAGCAATGCATTCTAGAGTAAGAGGGCATTACAAAAAATTATTCTTAAAAAAAAAAAAGCACTGGGTCTCATAGATTTGAGACTTACCGCCTGCCTAGAGGACATGCTCAACAAATGTTTGCCAGGAGCAGATGCACGGGTGATTTGTTAGGACAAAACCTAAACCAGGACAAAAGGCCCCATCTCACAGCCACAGCACAGACTGCCCCAGGTTCCCCTGGGGGAAGGAGACTCACAGAGTCTCTGACCCTGAGCTGGAGATCAAGTTTAAGGGCATGAGGTGTTTCAAACACACCAGGATACCTTTCAGAGTCAAAGGAGGCACTACGGAATTAGGCCCACCCAGCCGGTGTCCCCCACAGCTGTCCCAGACAACCCAGGACAGGGGCGACTACCCTGGAACTAAGGCACGTTTGTGAGCATTCCAACCAGGAGCTCCTCAGTCCCCCGCTCCCCTGAAGATCCAAAGCCCCTAATGCGTCTCCAGTTTCCAGGCACACGGGCGGACGGAACCCAGTCGACCCTGGCAGCAAGGCCAGCTGCTGTCCCTCCGTCTCACTGTGGCTCCTACTCCTCTGCATCTACCAGAATGCCACCCACCCACTCCCCCTCATCCCACTGCCCTCACTCCTCACGCACACACAGGGCCGGAGGCAGCAGTCAATCCAGAGAACCACAGCAGAAGGGCCCTCAGTAAAAACGCTTCAAGATCTTGTTACGTACAAAGACAAATTTTGCCACCAGCAAAAATATGGCTGCTTTATAGCCAGCTGTGGGAAAGCATAGAAATGCCAACAGGATGAATGGAACTGCTATCCAAAGCCTGAGCTTTCACTTGTCTCAGGGTCTCAAGAAGGTGACAGGGTGCTGTGGACTAAAGAATATAGAAGGATTTTGATCCTTAGTAACTCTTAAGTCCAAACACATCAAAGATTTTGAGACATCTTTCCAATCTAACCAGACTCTTCATAAGGTGCCCATTCAAACAGCACGTACATTGTTACACACCCCTCTGAGATGAGGCTCTAAATGTTTGTTTAAGTCAGCACAATAAAAACTACAGACATGAATGGAAAGTCTGATATACTCAAGTAAAATTTATAAATACTACTATGGAGAAAACTATCTAAGGATTTGTCAGATAGAAAAGAAGAAAAGGAAGGAAGGAAGGGAGGGAAGGAGGGAGGGAAGGGAGGGAAGGAGGGAGGGAGGGAGGGAGGGAGGGAGGGAAGGAGGGAAGGAGGGAAGGAGGGAAGGAGGGAAGGAGGGAAGGAGGGAAGGAGGGAAGGAAGGAAGGAGGGACCTTCAAAGATCTGATGGGTCAGTTCCAAAGAAAAGATGAGCCAGTCTGGTTTATGTCAGAAAGAAAATATGAGAATGACTCCAAGCCGGTCCAGCAGGGTATCACATGCTCAGCTGGGGTCTAAGTGGAAGCAGTGCCATGCAACCGCAGAGGCGCTGCCCTCGTGTGCAATACCGCTCAGGAAATGCCCTGGGGAGCCTGGGTGAGGCGGGCCACGGCCCACTGCTCTGCTCTTACCATCGCACTTTGTTGCATGTCTGCGTCGCGCCGAGAGGGGAGCCTGCTACCATGGGAACTTGGATGGGACTGTGCTGCTTGTTTGTGACCAGATCCAGCTTTTCTTCTAATGATTTACAAGTAGCCTCAAGAGCTTGCAGCTTGGCTTCAATGCTATCCAATCGTAAGCATATTGTCTGGTTAATGGAATACAGGAATGACTGGAAGTGAAAAAAAGAAAAACTTCAGAAAAGGGATATCTTGAACTTTAAGGAGATAGTTGCGAGGAATACCAAATGGCTATTTCCTAATTCGAACTGTGTCTACCCCAATAAGAACAATCCCTGCACTTTAGCTCTTTAGTTTTAAGCCAGAAACATTTGAGTAAACAAGTTCAACCTCTTGTATTTAAAATGTGATTACTTAAATCCTGGTTTTACTTCTATTTGTAGTTTTGATCCTTAGTAACACTTAAGTCCATATAATAAAAATGTATATAGTCTTTAGGATGCTCCTCTGTTAATCAGTAAAGTTTACACATAAAACTAATCACATCTAACTATAAAAATATATTTACTTGCAACACCAGGACGGCACGGAAACCACAGGTCCAGCACATTCACATGGTCCCCACTGTCCTGCTGTTGAAATGTGGTGACAAGCTCGTGAACAGCACGTCTGCCACCTAGTGGCTGACATGAAGAGCTGCCTCTCACTCGGGTATCATTTCTGAGCCAAGTCCCAATTACTAACTACAACTGATTCCAATAAGCAGGGTCATGCATGACTCCGGACCCAAGACATGGATCAAATACACACCCAGCCAGGAAAGCTCTTCACTTCCCACAACTGCCACTCCTGCCATGAGAAGCATGCTTTCAGGTCAGACTTCCACTGTGCAGCAAACACCCTAGGCTGGTCTCACCAGCTGCTAGAAGGATTCAGAGTGCTAGTAAGGAGCAAATTCATAAAGCATCCAATAGTTCAATGTAGTGGGAAGGCTGGCCTGAGAGTCAACAGCTGAAAATAATAAATCTCCCTTTCTTTCCTCTTTCCCTCTGCTTGTCTGCCCCAAGTACAAAGCTGGCCTCTGACGGACGGACAGGACATGCCGTCTAACTGCTGCTGACCTACAGCATTAGCTAGGCCTGCTCTCCTAATTGGAAGCAAAAGAGCAAAGTTAGAGCAATACCACGTCACGCACGGGCATCAAGGCCTGGGAAAGGGAAAAATGCTTACTCTTAACAGTGTATTTTCAACAGACTGAGCCTTACTACTGAAGAAGTGAAATGCAGTAGTCTAACTGCCTGGCAGACACGGCAGTGAGGGGCAGCAGTGTGGAAACACACCTGCACACTGCCTGACAACCCACTGTCTCAAGCAGTCACGGCCCGACGAGACTCGCGGGTGCTGACACACAGAGCAAGGGGCTGAACTCCACGTCCTCGCCTGCGCTGACTGCCGCCAGGAGAACAGGGCGTTACAGCAAGTGTGCGGCAGGCAGACACACACAGCACAGACACTCTGTCACCACGGATCTACAAAGAGGTGACGTCCATGGTTCACCCTAATGTAAGTCACCATTAGAATCACACGCTGGTGCTGAATTTTTGAGACAAAATCCCTTATAACTCCACTATTCTTTAGTATTTGAAGACATCAAATACTTGGCTCCTGACTTCTTAAAATACAGTAAAACCGTATTATTTTAATTCTAAATTTAAAATAATCCTGCATGGGGTTTGGACAAAATGCACTGTTGTACATTAATAAAACAATTATTAAAAAAATAAATAACAACAAAGAAGAGCAGAGAACGTATTCTGAATAAACCTTTTATATCAAGTGATATTAACCACAAACAGTCGCATCCATTCATTGAAGACTTCTGGGCAACCTGGCGGCAAACCTGCTCCAGCAGCACGCATGCGCAGCGCTCAGCCCACAGCCCAGGTCCGATTCGCCGACAGCACGGCTAGAACTCGGGCGGGCCACTTTCAGTTGTTACTTTATACATTTCTGCTTCGTTTATGCTTACAATAAATGTACCTCTGGTGGTAAAACTGCAACTGCATTTTATTTTAAAATGTGATAATTTGGTGTTATTAATGCAGCCATCTTCTATCCATTGGTGTGAAACAGAAATTTAACTGTAAATATACTTTTAAATCACCTACATGTTTAAGCTTATACTGCTTCCCCTCACTAATGAAATTAAGTTTTGGGGGACATGAATGTTTCTAAAAAGACACCCCATATAAGTAGAAGGATTACATGAAAAGTTACTATGGTTTTCCTCTCTCTTTTTGTTTTTTCCTTTACTTCCTATACTATGGTTTTCATATGCATGGATTTCTCAAACTTTTCACATGTGCTGATATTTATCTCCATGATTCTGCAAACACTAAATCAAAAAGTAAAACCAAAAATCCAAAATCACTGACTGACTGACTGACTCAGTGGTTTACAAGACCACATCTAGTAAACTTTAAAATTTAGGTGACTTAAATGGCAATACAGAAGTACTTTGGCACAAATGGAAAATGTTAGCCACTCAAATTGCTCTCTTTCCTTATGTCCACAACAGGTCTACAGTTCTATAGGAAAATGCCTCATTTGGCAGCAATCTCAATCTAAATAATGTTGATTCCTCATAATCTCTAAGGGAGAAAAATGGCTTTATGCGCCATGCAGGAGGTTGAACAGTGACTCCCAAAAATGATATGTCTACATCCTAACCCCCAGAATTTATACATGTGGTCTCATTTGGAAAAGGGTCTCGGTAGGTAAAACTAAATCAAGGATCTAGAGGTGAGATATTCCTGGATTAGAATGTCACCTAAAGTCAATAATGATGTCTTTATAAGAGAAGAGAAAGAGCCCCATCCAGTGTGGCTCAGGTGGATGGAGCATCAGCCCGTAAATGGAAAGGTCGTGGGTTCAATTCCCAGTCAGGACACGTCCAGTTGCAGGTTCCGTCCCTAGTCAGGGCATGTACTAGAGGCAGCCAGTCAATGTTTCTCTCTCATTGAAACACTGGGACACCTCTGTTTCAATGAGACATGGTAAGTCAACATGTAGAGGAAATCTCTCTCCCTCTCTCTCCCTCTCTCTCTCTCTCTCTCCCACCCTTCCCCTGTCTCTATAATCATTAAGCATGTCCTTGGATGAGGATTAAAAAAGAGAGAGAGAAAGCCCTGGCTGATGTGGCCCAGTGGAATGAGTGCCAGACTGCAAACCAAAAAGGTCACTGGTTCGATTCCTGGCCAGGGCACATGCCTGGGTAGTAGGCCAGGTCCTCAGTTGGGAGTGTACGAGAGGCAACTGATCAATGTTTCTCTCACACATGATATTTCTCTCCCTCTCTTTATCCCTCCCTCCCCCTCTCTGAAAATAAATAAATAAAATTTTAAAAACAGAGAGAGAGAGAAGAATAAGGGAAATGGACACTGACACGTAGGAAGGAGAGTCCATGTGAGGACGGAGGCAGAGACTTGAGCGATGTGGCCACAAGCCAAGGAACATCGGGAGCCACCAGATGCTGGAAGAGGCAGGAAAGATCCTCCCCTAGCGTCTCTGGGGAATGCACAGCCCTGCCCGCACCCCAAGTTCAGACTTCTGGACTCCAAAGCTGCGAGAGGGTACATTTCTGTTGTTTTAGGCTCCCCAGGTTTTGACAATTTGTTACAGCAGTCCTAGGAAACTAAGATATCAATAATAAAATACTTTAGTATTTTTACCTTTATAGAGGGGTCCTGGCAATTGATCTCTAATCGCTGGCGTTTCAAAGATGGTTCATCTTCATCTGTCACTACATGATTCTCCAGTACAACTGAAAACCAAAGGCAGAAACAAAAGACTTAAACTTCAATATAAAAAGTTTTATGGACTATTTTAATATTAAGATAGTAAACCATCTGACACCCTAAGGTTAAATGAGAAGTGGTAAAACCTGTTTCATGGTTTCCTTTTTTATAGTTTTAACTTAAAATTTTCAGACACGAGCCACAGAAAGTAAGTTCTCTCCTTAATCTCAAAATAAACACTGACATACTGGATAAATAAACCCCCTAATGTGCCGTTGAGCTGACCCCAACACCAGAACTATGTGTTTCTTACTCAATGTTCTGTCAGGCTGCCCTGTTTGAACTCCAGCATAACAAAACCGAACGAATGATATTTTCACACTTTAAAGTCTTGTCTGTTGCCTACTTCATTACAAATTCAAAACCTTCCTGGTTATTACATTTTCTTAGGTGATGAGCATCAAAACAGTCCCAAACTTAACACACTGAGTCACACAGAAAGCTATTCCACGGTGCCGCTGAAATCAATGCCTCCCCATCAGCAATTTTCAGCTGATCATGGCTTCCCCACAGATAAGCAACTGCCTTCCTGTCATCTAAAATTAGCTACAAAACAATATTGAAGATAGCCCCAAAATCAGAGACCAAAACTGTCCACAATCACATCATTTCTGCAAACCACGTTTCTCTGTTCCTGATTGCTTGCCCTAGACCTAGTCAATCACTAAACATTTACATATCAGCAACAACGGGTAGAATTTCATATTCAACATTTTTTATTGAACATGATACCATGAGTAATTTTCCAGTTTGCTACAGTATTTTTTCCTTGTCATCCTCTTGCCCAAAATCACTAACGTTAACTGCCTGATGTATTTTTCCTCACCTCTTTCTACAAGTTCACACATGGACACAAACATAGTGCATATGTACCAGAGGGCCAAGGCCCTCTTACATCAATAGAGCTGTATCTTTTGTCTTTACTTAGCAATGTAATGTGGACAGTCCTCCCAGTAAATAGCTTTAACTTACGTTTTAACAGTGATATCAGTTTGTGAATCTATTTTATAGAAATGCATGTCAGTATACGACAACACACAAATAGAGAACACGTATGCTATAGTATTGTGTATATACACATGTGCACACAGAGGTGCACTCACTGGGGCACTTGTGAGAATAAAGTAGGGGCGTGCACACTTTGGCATACCATCCATCCTCCTTTCAGACACATCCCATGCTACACCCGAGCAGGGTAGACTCACTGCGGACAGACGACGCCTGCCTCACTGGGACAGTGCTGTCTGACCACGTCCCAACTCTGCCTCCTCCAACCTTCCCTATACCCACAACTGTCCAACCACCTCCACTCAAGGAAACCTATCCACCTTTTCCACCCAGGCCCACAGGGAGGCTGGAACTAATGCCTGCTCATGCTGCGACACCAGCAGGGGCACAGTGACTACCCCAAACACAGAGGCCCTCCAGCCCCTCACACAAGGCTGTCTACAGATATGGACACAGCCCATCCTGCTGGCATTTGATTTTTCATCTGCTAAGGGAGGGTCGGGGACAGGCACAGGGGAAGCCAAATGCATGAGTCACTGCGGCCCAGGCCCCATCTCAATCAAAGCACCTCCACTTCAACAGGCTATATATGTTGAGGTTCCGAATAATATCTTAATTGTTTTAAGCATTAATGCCTTTAAACCTATTGTTACAAAATGACTCATCTCAAAGCTCTTAAGTGTAGAGACACTGCAGAGGCCTGTGACTCTAACACGAACTCTTCGTGGTTCCTCAGTAAGAGCAGTAAAATGGTCTCCCAGAGGTGACTACCCAAAGCTCCCCTGCAGAAACCAGCCCAGGACCAACAATGACAAGGGGCAGCCTGCCTACCTAAGATCTTTGCATCAGACACTACGGATCCCATATGCAGAAAATGCCCTACCTACCTCCACAGAAGTAGATGGGGATGAATGTTCATTTAATTAAGTAAAAAAGGGAGAAATCCATTCCTACAAGTGTTTGTGGTTAACAAAATACAGGTTCTGAGAACTTTAGTCACAGTCTATTTAACTCTGTAAGGAACTAGTAATTTTACTGGGACTGGGAGGACAGAGAGGAACCCTGACAATCATTATTCGAATCCTTTTAATTTGCTAAATAGACAGTCCTGTGTGCACAGCTTTCTGAGGCCTTCATAGGCAGGAAGCCTGCAACTTCAGACCCAAAAGAACTCTCAGCGCACCTGGCAAACACCAGGGTGCATTATACACGTTTACGCCAGAGAGGCTGAGTGACTTGTCCAGAGTCACAGAGCTGATCCCTATAACTACAGAAAAAATGGCTCTGTGCCCCTTGGCAGCATGAAGCACCTCAATGTGGAAGCAAAGAGCAGTGAAGCAGACACATAAAATGAGACATGTCCATGGCAGACGACAGAGGCACAGGAACCAGGGTTCAGCAATACCTTCCCATGGGCTGTGAAGCTGCAAGTTTCTTTTCTTCTCTGTCTGTTGCTGAATTGCTTTTTATAATTTTGCATGCATTACCTTTAAAATTAGACTAAAGAACTCAATATTCATTTTAAAGCCATCACAATTAAATAGCATGAGAGGTCTGGTAAAAGTCACATACAGACAGGTAAAGTGCAGTTCTATGGTGAGTACATGCAAAACCAGAAGCTAAACATTTTTGTTTTAAATGGAAATCGGAACAAACTGGAAGGACGTGCATGCCAACAATTTAAAAGTAGTCCTACTGCTAAGATTATGAGAAATTTTTGTTGCTTCTACTTGCTTAAGGTCATATTTTAGAGATAAGGGGAAAATAATCTCAACCCTAAACCCGCTCTGAATGCAAACATGTGTAATGCACCCTGGTGTTTGCCAGGTGCGCTGAGAGTTCTTTTGGGTCTGCAGTTGCAGGCTTCCTGGCTGTGCAGGCCTCGAGAGAGTCCTGCACACAGGTTTTCATTGAACTGCCACTGGACTCTAGTTCCCAGTTATTTAAGGAACAGAGATGAAACGAAACAACATTAGAAACCACTTCTCTAAACCTGCTTTGTACTACAATCTACAGAGAAGAAATTTATGTAGGAAGTTAACTCTCAGAATTTCAATAGTTCTAGCCCTGACCAGCATGGCTCAGTTGGTTGAGCATCAGCCTGCAAAGCATACAGTCACAGGTTCAAATCCTGGTCAGGGCACATGCCTGGGTTGCAGGCTACTCCCCAGCTGGGATGCTTGTGAGAGGCAACCAAATGATCTTTCTCTCTTTCTCCCTACCTTCCCCTCTTGCCAAAAATAATTAAATAAAATCTTTTAAATTTTTTTAAAAAGAGCCCTGGCTGGTGTAGCTCAGTGGATTGAGTGCAGGCCTGTGAACCAAAGCATCACCAGTTTGATTCCCAGTCAGGGCACATGCCTGGGTTGCAGGCCATATCCCCAGTAGGGGGTGTGTTAGAGGCAACCACACATAGATGTTTCACTCCCTCTCTTTCTCCCTCCCTTCCCCATCTCTCTAAAATAAATTAATAAATAAAATCTTAAAAAAAGAAAGAGAATTAAAAAAATTTAAAAAAGAGTTTTATAGTTCTAAAAATGGCTAAATTTTATGTAATTGGAACATTTTTCTTTTATAACATTACAGTGTATGCTTTCTAAAGAAACTGTTGTCCACCTACCAAAATATAAACATGGATTTTTTAAATTGCTACATATAGTGGTAGGGCTGCTTCTTTTTTAAGTTCAGTGGTATCTAAGGTGTGGTGCTAATGAGGTCAAGGATACAAGTTCCAGCTCTAAACAAACTGGTTAGTTTTTACAGAGAAAACTGTAGTTGAATAGCTACACCCATATCCCCAATTTTGTTCAATGATCTGATAAGCCTCTTGATTTTGCCAGTTAACAGGTGATAGTACTTCTTATTAAAAAAACAGAACCAGCATTTGGCTCTCTGAGCACACCATGGCAGTGGGCAGGAATAAGCAAGCGCCTTATCAAAGGTGGCAAAAGGGAGCCAAGAAGAAAGTGGTTGGTCCACTTTCTAAAAAAACATCAGTGTGATATGAAAGCATCAACTGGGTTCAGTACAAGAAATGTTGGAAAAACACTAGTCACAAGAACTGAAAGGCACCAAAATCACATCTGATTGTCTGAAGGGTTATTTTATTTTATTTTTTAATCCTCACCTGAGGACATGCTTATTGATTTTAGAGAGAGGGCAAGGGAGGAAGAGAGGGAGAGAAACTTGGATGTGAGAGAGAAACATCCATCAGTTGCTTCTCAGAGGCACCCGCCAAGCACATGCCCTGACCAGGAATCGAACCTACGAACTTCCAGTTTACCGGAGAACACTCCAGCCAAATAAACCACACTAGTTAGGGCAAGGTTTGTGTTTTTGAAGTGAGCCTAAATAATATGCAGAATGATAGAGTTGCATTGCATTTAGGAAAATTCAAGCTAATTACTGCGGATGTTCAGGGCAAAAATGCCTGACTCATTCCCATGGCATGGGTCTTACCCATGACAAAATGTGCTCTGTGGCCAAAGAATGGCAGACCATGACTGAAGCTCATGTTGATGTCAAAACTACCAATTATTACTTGCTTCATTTACTCTGTGTTGGTTTTACTAAAAAACATATCAGACTTCTAGCCAAGACGAAGACATAAGTAGACACACTGTGCCTTCTCGCACAGCCAAAAGAACAACAAATTTAAAAACAAAAAACAACCAGAACTGACAGAAAATTGAACTGTATGGAAGTCCAACAACCAAGGAATTAAAGAAAAAAACATTCAGCCAGACCGGTAAGAGGAGTGGAGACGGGCAGCCGGGCAGAGAGGACTTGAGGCAAGGCGGCGGCTGGAGGACCAGGGCGGGCAGGGCGGCGGCTGGAGGACCGGGGCAGGAAAGGTGGCGGCTGGCGGACCTGGTGAGGCGGCAGATTACAGAATGGGCGGACCCACATCCTCGTGCAGATAAACCGGGAGGAACAACTAAGGAGCAACACAGACAGCGCAACCCAGAGTTCCAGCACACAGGGAAATAAAGCCTCAAAGCCACTGACTGAAAACACCTGTGGGGGTTGCGGTAGTGGAAGAAACTCCCAGCCTTGCAGCAGAGTTCGTTGGAGAGACCCACAGGTCCTTACACAAACCCACTCATCTAGGAATCAGCACCAGAAGGGCCCAATTTGATTATGGGAAGTGGGGGAAGTGACTGAAAACTGGCAGAGGGCAGAGCAAGCGGCACTGTCCTCTCTCAGACCCCTCTCCCACACACAGCGTCACAACACAGAGACTGGGTTGCCCCACCCTGGTGAACACCTAAGACTCCGCCCCTCATATGTAACAGGTGCGTCAGCACAGAAGAAAATGACCCAAATAAAAGAACAGATCAAAGCTCCAGGAAAAATACAACTAAGTGACAAAGAGACAGCCAACCTATCAGATGTACAGTTCAAAACACTGGTAATCTGGATACTCACAGAATTGGTTGAATTAGAGGAAATTAGATGAAAAAATGAAGGTAATGCTAAGTGAAATAAAGGAAAATATACAAGGAACCAACAGTGATGGGAAGGAAACCAGGAATCAAATCAACAGTGTGGACCAGAAGGAAGAAATAAACATTCAACTAGAACAGAACGAAGAAACAAGAATTCAAAAAAATGAAGAGAGATTTAGGAACCTCCAGGACATCTTTAAACATTCCAACATCCAAATCATAAGGGTGCCAGAAGAAGAACAAGAGCAAAAAACTGAAAACTTATTTGAAAACATAATGAAAGAGAACTTCCCCAATCTGGTAAAGGAAATAGACTTCTGGGAAGTACAGGAAGCTCAGAGAGTCCCAAAGAAGTTGGACCCAAGAAGGAACACACCAAGGTACATCATGATTACATTACTTAAGATTAAAGAGAAGGAAAGACTCTTAAAAGCAGCAAGAGAAAAGGAGACAGTTACCTACAAAGGAGTTCCCATAAGACTGTCAGCTGATTTCTCAAAAGAGACCTTGCAGGCAAGAAGGGGCTAGAAAGAAGTATTCCAAGTCATGAAAGGCAAGGACCTACATCCAAGATTGCTCTATCCAGTAAAGCTTTCATTTAGAATGGAAGGGCAGATAAAGTGCTTCCCAGATAAGGTCAAGTTAAAGGAGTTCATCACCACCAAGCCCTTATTATATGAAATGTGAAAGGGACTTATCTAAGAAAAAGATAAAAAACATGACCAGTAAAATGACAGCAAACTCACAATTATTAACAATAGAACCTAAAAAAACAAAAACAAACTGAGCAAACAACTAGAACAGGAACAGAATCACAGAAATGGAGATCACATGGAGGGTTATCAACAGGGAAGTGGCAGGGGGAGAAAAGGGGAAAATGTACAGAGAATAAGTGGTATAGATGGTAGGTAGAAAGTAGTACAGGAAATGCAGAAGCCAAAGAACTTATACGTATGGCCCATGGACATGAACTAAAGTGGGGGGGATGCGGGTAGGAGGGGGTGTGCAGGGTGTAGGGGAATAAAAGGGGGGAAATGGGACAACTGTAATAGCATAACCAATTAAAAAAAAAGAACTCATCAGATTCGGGAGACCTCCTATGCTCTGTAACAACGGGTCTACCAAATCCAGAAGATGATGACACAAATCACAACCTGAGAGCTGCAGACAAATTATTTGAAAGAAGTGGTCAATACGCTGACTCCAGATAGCACTGGAAAAGACACAGAAAAGGCTTGCCAGTATTTATCTGCTCTGTGGAGTCTAGAAAGCCAAAATGGTGAAGAAGCCCAAGTATGAACAGGGAAAACTCACAGGGCTTCGTGGTGAAGGCAGTAGTTCTGGGAAAGCTCCTGGGGATGAGACAGGTGCTAAAGTTGAATGAGCTGATGGATGTGAGCCCCAGTCCACGAAGAATCTGTTTAAAATCTAGACTTTTAATGGTGACAAATTTTTTTAAATCCTATTTGTGAAAAAAATCAAAAGCAAAATAAGGGAGAAACTAAGAATAGTATTCCTGAGAGAATGCCTCATTCTTTATGACTATTCATTTAATTCCAAAATTATCTATATTATTCTCCCCTTCCATTAAGATACCTAATTTCCAAATGAAATTTTTTTCAATTAACATAGCAAATAGATCATACAAGATAGACATTATGCTTTCTTAGAAAATTTCTGAAAATTCTCTTTTCTATGGGAAAAATAGTTCAGCATTTCAATTCTACTATTCTAGAAAGAAAAAATGGGCAAAAGACACTCTGACTTAATTATGTGCACTTGTGATTTCAAACTTAAATGTGAAAACTTTAAGGTAGAAAAAAAAAGGAGGAAACTTACTAAGAAATCTTTTTATAAAGTAAAAATGTAGACAAAGATTTTTCATAGATAAAGTTCTTGAAATTTAGGGCCTTCTTAAAACAAACATTTAGTTAAGTTTTCAAAGTGGAGGTACACCTTTAACATCATTGAGAAAAATCACCAGCCTTCACAAAAGTATAGGGAAAAAGTTCTTCTCACTCAGCTGACCTAAGTAAAACATTTCTGGGAAGTCTGTCAATGTCTTATCAAAACTGTGAACACACAAAGCAATTCTACTTCTGGAAACTTAACATAAAAAATATCTGCCAAGATGTATGTGCAGGAATCTGTATTGCAGGGGATTATATGAAAGAAAAACAGTGCAAAAAATGAAATGCCATCCACAGGGGGAAATTTCAAGAAATGGCAGGGTGGGGGGGTACACCTATAAATGGAATATCATGCAGTTGTCAAAAAAACTGCAGTCAATCTGTACATACCAACACAGTAAGATTTCTGTGGCCCATGACAATAGTGAATCTGAGAAGGGGCCACTGTGAGGAAGAAAGCTGCCACAAGAACCCCTGCTGGGGGGAGGGGGGGAGGGTAGGGAGGGAAAGAGAGCCTGCCAGGGCCTGTGCCCATCAGAGGAGGGGAGAGAGGACGAAGTGCCAGAGGGCTACCCATCAGGGAATGGGTCTTCCACACAAAGCATGTGTCACTCTTTCTCTTGCTTTCTTTAAAGGATTAAAGACAACCTCTGGGAGAGGTTTTGGATGTTTAAAGCACAGAGAGAATGAAGTCCATTTACTCTCTCACAGCTCTGTACCTGGGTGATGGGGACTCAGATCTTCTACTGCAATCTGCACCACATCCGCCAGATCCTGTTCTGACATCATCCAGAACGAGAGGAGAGGGGCCAGTCAACGAGGAAGAAGCAAATTCACACAGGACTAGGATTCTGCCACCTACAAAACAAACACAACGGCAGAGGAGAGGGAGATTAACGGTCACGACCTGTGAAATGAAAACTGCTAACTGTGTATATTCAAGAGGATATCAGACAGTTTTTAATAGAGTTCTTCTTGCCCCAAAACACCAAAAGGTTAGTGTTCTTTGAGAATTGAGAAAGAGCCCCAAAACTGTTTATTTTGTCTGTCTTCAACCACCTGACTAGCCCTTACCTGAGAACCTCTCACTTCATCAACCCATTCCACACCACCTTCAGTCACCTTCCTAAAACAGTTTGGCCGTGTCATCCCAAGCCAAGTCTCCAGTGGTTCCCTACTGCCCACAGAACACATCCCATCCTCCACCTGCTCCCCATGGGGTCTCAGCTCCTGCTACACACACCACACCCTAGAAAACCATCGCACTGTTGTCTCCACCAGTAACACACCTCTCACTCCCAAATTTCACCCAAATGGCCCCTTCAGCCAAGGCTACGTCCATACTCCATTTCTGCTATTCAAAACTGCCCTCCCCTCTGAGTTCCTCTGTTCTGCTTCCCCTTAGCGTCCAGCACAAACCTGAACTGTAGCACAGCCCCAATGCTGCACCCGGGAGCACCACCATCCTGTCCACACTGTACCTTCTGGGGCTAGGCCACCTATGCTGTGAGCTGTCATCCCTGAGCCTAGTACTGCGTCTGGAACAGAGTCAGTTACTTTCTTCCTGCTCCTATACACTGTGATTAGGCCTAGGGAGACCTTATTTTCCAAAACAAAAATGAGGCCATGCCATCCCAAGTAAGACCTATCAACCAGGGATCTAAATTTGGTACTGGAAAACAGGATGTCCCAAAGAGCTCAGGAATCAATGTCACCATAATATTTTTATCATATTACACTTTATTTTATTTATAGGTAAGTATTTATAAAATAAATTATTTACGTATCTTTCCCCACCTGGACAACACGCTCCCTGAGGGCAGAAACCATGCACTCAACCCTGTAGCACAGCTCCTTCCATAACCGTAAGCAAGGACTTACGACCCCTAGTCACAGTCCCGTGGGGCAGGGAGGGGATGACTGACAATTTTAGATCATCTAGTTTCAAACTGGAATCTCCTGACAGCTTCTTTTAATGGTAAATTTCAACAGGCATTAATTTAAATTCACAAGTTGTACATGTGTTCTTAAATCCTGTAAATAACGTGGTTCCTTTTCTCTTTTATCCAGATTTAAATTCCACAGCTTAAACAGTAGCAGCTCCAGAATTTCCTAGGGAAGACAATGTGTAGGAAGAACTAATCTCTCTCAAATCTTCCTTCACGGAATAAACGTAACTTTTTTACATAAACATTTGATCAAAGGTATGATCATTAAAATGGCAAAGGTGTTTTTATTCCCAGATTATACTCCTCGCATAGGATTGAACAAGATGAGAAAGCATCAACTGTCCTTAACAAAGAACAGACTGATGACAAACAATCCGGACAGGGAACAAAGGACTCAGAACCACCCTGAATCCTTGAATAGTCCAACTAGGGAAAGTGGCAGTAACAAAGACTTTTAACGTCCCCAAATCCTCCCATAAAGACACACGGAGCAACTAGGATAGCAAAACCAAAATTCAGGTCACTGTCTGTAACAGAACTGAGTGACAAGGTGTTCCTAACCCCAAAATATAAATAAGTGGGGACACACCACTGACAGCTGCAAGATCATCATGAAAAAAGCAGGTATGAAGCAGGAAGCAGAGAAGCAATGTGTCAACTCGAGAACAGCAGCTGAAACCAGGAAGTGAGCAGTCCCATGGTACACAAATACAAGAGGTCTACAGTCAAGTCTGGAAGGCCTAGAACATTCTGGGCCCCAATAACACCCAAAATTAATCATTCAAAGCTCCCTTTAGGTCAAGCACGCTGAAAAGAAATGACTGGGAACGGACTACAAAATGTACAGGACAGGGAAGACAGTGACAGAGGCAAATGAAAGTCTAACTAGATATGGAAGAGAAAAACAAAGCCAAGAGAGGTCAGAAAATGAGCTGCAATATTCACTAAAACTTCCTAAAAAACACAGAAAATAGAGCTCTAGAACACTGAAATTAGTAAAACTATTCAAATAAAGCCTCCCTACTAAATATTCAGGAAAACTACATAAAAATGAACAACAGAAAAAATACTGAGGTCTAATTCATTCAGATACAATATATTTTAAAGGGGAATAAGGCATAAAATAACATCACACAGAAGTGAAAGCACGCTAGAAAGACAAGTCACCGAAAGAGAGGAAAATGCTATGGAGTATTTCAAAACAAGTTAAGATACATGAAGGAAATATTACACTATTAATCATAAACCATCAAACGAAAAGCTCTGAATGAAGTGACAGAACTCAGAAAAGATTAGGAACAAAAGAAAAAGAATTCTGGAAATGAAAACTAGAAGGAATCCAAGAGCAAGTAAACACAATAAATGATGCCTTCAGAAAAACAATGAGAAAAGGAGAAAAATTTTAAGAGTAAAGAGAAGAGTTGAAGAAAAAGTAGCATAGTGACACAGAAGATCCAGCCCGTGTGTCACAAGGAGACCCTAAGGAAGAAAGCCAAAGCCACACACACTCGGCGTGGCGCACTGCACTGGACGAGGGTCGGGAAGGACAGCCAGCTCTCCCGTGCCTTGGTGGGAGTCTAACCCCGAAGAGCGACAAGCTGTATGGCTATCAGAACACTTCTGGACACAGCCTGGATCATACCTTTTCCCAGTCAAGAATATTTCCGTCACACAGACTCAAAGATTTATGTTAAAAAAAAAAAATCCTAAGACAATGTTTTTAGCAGCAAAAGAATGGATGCAACCTAAATGTGCGTTAACAACAAAAAAGTATGGCACTGCCAAACACTGGAATTCCAAACAACTGCAGAAGGAGGCAAACACCCTAAGGCCAACTCCCAAGGTGCAGTGCCACAGAATAGTAAACGGGGCAAAGTGTGCGCCACACGCTCCTTTGAAGAAATGTGCTAGAAGCACACAGAATATCCCTGGAGCACTAAGGGCAAAGAAAATTATTTTTCACTTTTCACCTTGTTATACTTTTTTATAAAGTGCATTTATCACCTTTCCAAAAATAAAAAATACTTTTATGATCAGAAAACTAAATATTGCCCTGGCTGGTGTAGCTCAGTGGATTGAGCGCGGGCTGCGAACCAGGCATCGCAGGTTCGATCCCTAGTCAGGGCACATGCCTAGGTTGCAGGCCATGTCCCCCAGCAACCGCACATTGATGTTTCTCTCTCTCTCTTTCTCCCTTCCTTCCCTCTCTAAGAATGAATAAATAAAATCTTTAAAAAAAAAAAAAAAAAAAGGAAACTAAATATTTAGGCATAAGACATTTAGGCATAAACTGTGGGGGAAATTCTCAGTTCCAACCTCAGTTGTATCCAGTAATATTCTCTGAACCTGGTGCCTGTGCTGAACACTGGGAGTTTCTTCAGCCTTCACCCTCAGCAACTGCTCCAGGAGGACCTGTCAGGATGAGGAAACAGGGTGTCGTGCTAAATCTGTGCCTGCTGAGGATGACCTCCAAGTACAGATTAACTGGTGCTCAGTCTGAAGATCAAAGCTACTCATGCCATAAACTCGGTCTTCTTTTTTCCAAATTAAAAACCAAAGTATAAAAGATTACTAACAGGACACACTGAACTTTAATGAAGGCGGCAGTTTTCAGATAATACCACTCAAATGAGCTTTGACTTGACAGATATAAAACATTTTACAGCCACAGACTGCTTATGGACCCTTTCCCTGGAAAAGAGCACACAGACAAAATCCTGCCGAGTTTCCCAGGCTTCACCAACACCGGAGCAGGCGCTCTCATTTATAGGGCCATGTGGCCGGCCACCCGAGGAGGCTCCCCACCTCACCCACTGCACACTGTAGCCACCTGACCGTGTCTGAGCTCATGGGACATGAGCTCAGACACGGCACATGGCAGCTCCAGGACACCTCATCAAAGGAAAGCTGGCACACAGCCATTGCCCTCCTTCTCGTCCTCCTGCTGCTGGACTCCAGGGACAAGGCTGGGACACGAGCTAGGCCACAGAGCAAGGAACATGAAAGATGTAGCCTGGAGTCCTCATACCTACAGTGCTACCACACGTCCTGGACTGCCTGCCCCAGACTTCCTCATAAGAAAAAAAAAAGAACCAAAAACCTGCTTTAAAACAACGTATTTTGCTGTCACATGCAGCCAAGCTTAACCTAAGTGATACACCATGGATATATTAAGCTCATTCATAATGACCCTGGATCTACAGCTTCCGGGTTAAACACCTGTCTCGCACACAGGTCTAGTGGAAAGTTTTCAAGGGCCCAATTCAAGCCTTCTCCTGGTTTCTAAAAGCTCCGCAAGTGGCTTAATACTCCAAACTCACCGCCAAAGCCTGAGTCCTAACCTCTTCCAAAAGAGGCCACCGTACGCTATCCAAGTTGTTTACTCAAAATGATTCTATAGCCAGGATAAAGAGTCACTTAAAATGCTGCTAACAGTGAAGGTTTGAATAGAAAAAACTAGGACAACAAGCCCGAGAAAACTGGAACAGAATGACACATGCAGTTGCCATTTTGGCAAATTAAATTTGCCGTTTCTCAGAAGTCATGGACAGTCCAGTCTTAATATAATAAAACAACTGGGCTGTGATGCATGTTCAATAATGTCTTCAATGGCAACAACTCGTTAGAACTCTGCTTTAAACAACGTATTTTGGAATCTGTCACATGCAGCCACCCCAAAGCCCATTCAGGGTCTCCCTGGACCCACAGCTTTCAGGTTAAAAACTTGTCTCTCATAAAAGTCCAGTGGAAAGTTTCCAAGGGCTTCAAGTTTTTTCCTGGTTTCTAAAAGCTCTGCAAGTGGCTTAAGAAAACACTCTGAACCCACCCTAAAACCCTGAACCCTAACCTCTGGAGTTGCTGAGGAGAGAGCACCACCTAGGGCACACATGAAAAAAGGAGCCCACCGACCAAATCAACAACTTAAGCGCTCGATCTTAGGGGGTGGTGCATGATGGCACACCCTACTGTGAAACATTGCAGACACCAATGTGAGTGACGCTGGTCTGATCACATTAACTGCAAAGGAAAGGTCTCCAGAATATAATACTAACAGAAAGGACTATAAAAGGAAAATTGCAAGACAGTATGCATATGATCCCTATTCTGTTTTCTGAAAGTCACATGTGTATGCAGTCACATGTCCACGTATCACAGTGCACACCAGATGGTCTGAAATGACAGATACGGAACTTAAGGTTACCCATGAGGGAGGGATTACAAACAACATGAGGTGACCTTCACTCTTGATCCTTCTGGATTGTTGAGTTTTCTATACGCCTATATTTGTATATCACCCGTGAAACTGGTTTTCTAACACAAAGTAATACATATATAGCCTCCAACTCTCGTGTACATCCATCACACATAGCCATGACCACGGGCACAAAACAGCCCTCCCCTGCTCTATGAGTACTTCCGTTCTCCCGGACCACCGTGTCCTACTTTCTCCTCTCCCTTCCAAATCCCAGCTCCTCCTTTCCTCAGTGAGCTGGCAACCTTGCTTTCTCTTCCCCGTCACTTCCCTGGAATTTGGCTTCCCTGACTGTGGCTGGTATGGGCACCACCTGGCCTTGCTCTTGTCCACAAGCATGCCCTCCCCTCTTCACAGCTGGGGGCCCCGCACTTCCGCAGTTCTCTGAGTTCTCATAATCGGCCTCCCAGGTTATTCCCAATACACGCTGCACTGCTATTTCCCCCCTCCCCTGCCCTCCATTCCTCTGCTCTCCTCCAGAGCAGAATTCCCCAGTCGCCTGCACTTACTTGTCTCCATCTCTTCCCCTCACATTCTCTCCAGACCCAGCCTAATCAGACTCTGGCTTTTCCACCCACCAAACTGCCCCCATCCAGCCTGTCCTCCCCACCGCAGCACCTGCCCAGGGCTTACTCCCGCCTCCTCCACAGCCGTTCTCCCTCCCTCACCTTCCAGGCCTGGCTGCACTCTGCTGGCCTTGTCTTGCAGAGGTTCTTTGAAGGTCTGCCTCATGTCCCTGACATGGAGGGCCCAGGGCCTGATGCTGGACCTCTTCTCAATCACCCTGAAATACTATGTGCTGGTGGTGCAGATTCACCTTCAACTCAGACCTCACATGGGAACTCCAGATCCACAAAGCAAACAGGCCACTGGACAGCTCCCCTGGGTGTCTAGTCCCGACTGAAACATGCCAAACTGAACCCAATACCCACCCCCACAACCAACCTGCTCCTCCCACACTTTCCATCTCAATTTATGGTACCAGTTGCTTAGAACCAAAACCTTCAGTCCTTGGTTTTTCTTTCACGTCCTATCTGTGGGCAAATTCTCTCATGACAGGCATTCTGCACACATCTGAAGTCATGTGCTGGCCTTCACAGGGGCCTCCCTGCTCTGCCTTTACCCCATAACTGTTCCCAATATTTGGTAAAATAGCTCTCCGGATCCTGTTGTAACTCAGGTCAGACTGTCTCTCATCTGTTCAGAGCCCACCGAAGGCATCCTGCTTACTCAGGACGTCAACAGCGAAAATGCAGCAAGCTGCTCACCAGCTGTCAGCAATAGACGTAGCTGTTGCTCATCAGCTGAAGTGTAGAACTGCAAATTCATCTTTAATGCTTACAGAAAACTTAACCTTAGACACCTATACTAGAAAACCGCAATGCCACTAAAGCAGGAATAAAAGAAAGTCTCCTGTAACTGAGCAATCAATTTAGCTTCAGCAGTGAAGACTAAAAAGGAAAACGCTGTATACTATCAGCTCTCCTTACAAGACAAGGGCAGCAAGAGAAAAATAACCAAACAAGCCTCCCGGTATGGACTCTGGTACTGAGGGAATGACATCATAGTCTCAGTCACTGAGGGAATGACATCAGGTGGGTCATCTCACTAGGGATATCTCAACATATGGGATTTTTTCCCATCAACTTTTTACAACAGTTGTCACAGAGTTGTTTCTTACACCAATCCCTGCTGTGGAATCTGTTGTGGACCAGGTGATTTCCACAAGAGGCAGAACAAGGCAGCCAGGTGTATAGCCTCCCAGGGCAGTGACCTGTTCTACTAGAATTATTTACCAGCCACCACATACACGCAGAATGACTAAAGAGATGCAGTCCACAAGCCTGGGTAAAAAGCTTGGCATACCCCTTATGTACCATTTTTATTATTGATTTGAGAGAGAGAGAAAGGGAGATAGAAAAAAAAACATGATTTCTTGTTCCACTTATTTATGCATGCACTGGTTGATTCTTGTATGTGCCCTGACCAGGGACTGCACCTGCAATCTTGGCATATTGAGATGAGGCTCTAACCAGCTGAGCTATCTGGCCAGGGCTACCCTTACATATCTTGGAGGAGCCTTGGAAGTCACCTAGTGCTATCCTAACTTCCTTGTATAGGTGACAAAAATATTACTCTGAGGGTTAGATGTATCCATGAACAGGTACAAGAGGGAGATGATCCTAAATACAATTCTTAGAGTGCAATTGCACAGAAAAGATGCTTGGAACAGGACAGGAGCGATGGGGAAGGACCACTGTCACCAAGGGCCTACAGCAGGATCTGCCTCCCTGGATTCTTAAAATTAATGAGGCCCCAAAACCTTGTGCTTGTATGGGGGTACATGGTATTGTGGACTTGACATTTAATCCCCTACCACACCCACCCCCGAATGTCAAGTCCACAATGTCATAAAAATCAGAACAGTAATTTCCATTCCTATTTAAGAAAATGGCTAATTAGTACCTAGTTAAAAAGATAAATCTCTATCTAGAAACAGGGAAACCTCCAAAAAACTAAAGATCATTCTGTTTAGTCAAATTTTTTTGAATATAAGTATACTAATAAATTAATTAAAAACCAGTATGGAGTAAGCAAATAAACCAATTTTTATTAAACTGAGATAGGGAGAAAAGACTCAGCTTACTTTTCTCCCAAACTCAGTGTGGACTGGTAAGGGGATACGCAAAGAATGGAATGGAAAGAAAAACATGACTGAATGACTGGTCAGGTACTAGATGAACGAGGGAACTGGCATAAAGCAAGAAACACCTCTTCCTCTGGTTTCTGCTTAGGAAAATTCAGGCCACACTGTTTCTTCTTTAAGACCACAGGTGGCAAACACAAGGTCCGTGGGCCGAATACGGCCCTCCACCTTGTTTCTACCCGGCTGCAGTGCGGAGCTCTCGCTTAACTGCTACGTAGTTACATCTATACAGTCCTAAAATTATATTCGGCCCTTGAAGGCGACTGCGAGGCTGATGTGGCCCCTGGTGAAAATGGGTTTGACACCCCTGTTTAAGACAGTCCTCCCACTCCCAAAAAATGTGTAAGTTTAAAATCATGAAAAGAAGGTCAAATTAGCCTCAGAGGGCTGGTCCTTCCTCCTTAACAATTAATATATTTGATTAAATTTGCCACTTTTATTCATGCTTTCCAAACTATATAAACCTCCTCAAATATAAACCACACAAAAAAAAAAAATGCAGGAAAAGAAAAAGCCAGTGTAAGCTGATCCCATGATACCCACGGTCCTAATCCACAGACGCACTGGTCTGAGGACCCCCTTTACCTTCTTAGAATTAGACAGGCCCCAAAACCTTGTGCTTGAGTGGGTACAGCTACCAATATAATCACATTTGAAATTAGAACAGAAAATGTTTGAATATTTCTTTATTCATTTAAAAATTATAAAAAACAACATGACATATTAACATACAAAACATTTTTTATGAAAAATAACTGTAATTTCCAAAACAACAAAAGCAGCAAAATCTTAACAAGAAGAGGGACATAATTCAGCATTTTTACAAGCCTCTTTAATGTCGGACTTAATGGGAAACAACTGGATTCTCTTATCTGCATCGCCTTTCAATCTGTTGCAATAGATTGTTCTGGCTGGTGCATATGAAGAAATCCCAACCTTACACAGAGGTGCTGCTGGGAAAGGGAAACGTGTGTATTGTAATGGCCTTCAGGTAATTGTAGGTATTCTTTAATACAATACCAAAGCTCAACAAGTGTCTAATTTTTCCCTAAAGGCCTGTTGCAATGTGGAATCTAAAACCATATCAGTGAACTTTGTAACTTTAAAATCCATTGGTCTGTTGTGCCCTTTAAATGGACCTTCATGCATGTGTGATTTTGTAACATTATGCATTTGTCATCTGAAAAATATTGAATCATGAGATATGCAGGTCTTCCAAATGTTGTTTACTGTGTATTATCAAAAGCATCACATTCATTAATAGGAGCCCTGATCTCATCAGCAAGTCATTAAGTATTAGGAAGCTGTCAGGTTCAGAGTGGGAGATACAAGCTTTCTGAAATTCCAATTTCACTTGAAAGCTCAAATTTTATCACTGGCAATAGTGTTAGTACTTTCCTTGAAGTGGCAAGCTAATTTTGTTCATTTAGTAGGAAATATTGGTCAAACTAGTCAATTATTCTTTTCTGGCAATCCATGAAAAAAAAAAAAAAAGTGGCTAGTTCAGCTAGCAACTGAAATAATTGCAGGAGGGCTTGTCCTCAAGGGAATCCTTTCCGTCCGAATCGCAGTACAAGTGCTTTCCACATACATCCTGTCTTGTCACAAAGAATATTTAAAAGAGGTGTACTCAAGTTGAGATCTAATAAAATGAATGATGTTCCCTGCTTCCTCAAGGGCATTCTTAAGTAAAAAAGGTTTTTCTACAACTGCATGGCAGTAAATAACTCAACGGCACAACTGCAGTCTGAGGCCCCCACTTCAGTTCTGCAAAAGCAGCAGCCGTTTTACTGCCACTGACCCCGCACCACCAGTGCGAATGTCAACACGCAAAAAGGCAATGGCCCCTTACAATCATATGGACACTAGTCTGACCTCACAGACCCCTGGGAAGGTCTCAAGGACACCCCTGGGGTTCTGTGGACCACACTTGGACAACCACTGCTTTCAGGTACATCTCTAGAAAAAAAAACATAAAACCACATATGCATTAATGTGAATTCCAGATAAATTCCACTATAAAATATAAACCATAAATGCATTTAAAAGTAACCTTTACTTGGTTTGCCAACTGCCAGAGATCAATGTAAATACACTGCAGATGCCTGAATATATCTTGCAACAAAATTTTGGTTTTTACATACATAACAGCCATATTTTATTCTTTTCTTATAGTTACTAAATTACTTACATTGTGAAGTATTTATTTTGATCCAATAAAATATGACATCTGCCAAGACAAAGAAGTTCAGTAATGTACAACTGACTACAGGCTGTGACACCTGAACCTTATGTCCTAGCTCCAGAGAAACTTTACTGACTGTCTATGGACTCGTTCACACAGTTAACATTGAGTGATCCTATTGCATTCACTCACACACTATTCAGAAAGTAATCATTGGGCACATACTGCACATACATATACCTAAACATATGCTACAAACAAATAACCTCACCCTAAGATGTGGACTAATTATGTAATAAGTCAAAGAAGGGACACTTGGGACCTACTGCTTAGTCAAGGCTAAAACCAGTGCTAGGGGAACACAGAGTGAGACAGCTACTCCAGCCCTGGAAGATGGAGGAAGGCTACTGAGAACTGAGAGAGTCAGGAGGGGACAGGGCAGGAGCGGGGGGCGGGCGGGGGGCAGAGGTACAGGTCTGCTGGCCAGGACTCGTAAAAAGTCCACAGCACAAAACAAACTAGCAGAGCTCTAATCTCGATTAACCAAGACTAAGACCTGCCATGTGCAGTGAGGTCCTAGGGATAGAGTGGGGTTCAGCCATAAAAAAATTTCAGGGGAAATTTAAATATGGACAGTATCTTAAGTGATACTGAATTGTTCATTTTTTAGTTGTACTTATGAAAAAGAATGTCCTTGCTCTCAGACATGAGCACTCAAACATTTAGGGGTGATCAAAGTTGATCCCTGCAACTTACTTTCAAAAACACACAGGCAGGGGAAAAACACACAAGGCAGCATGCCCAACATCAACCCTTCGTGAATCTGGAGGAAGGACATGCACCTGTATATTTGCCACACTCTTCCAGCAACTTTTCTCAAATTAAAGTTAGGAGGAGGTGGTACAAAATCACTGATCTGGTGGAACATGCTCATGCTAGGTCAAGAGTTCCATGTTGGCAAACACTGCCCCACGCCATGGTGACGCATGTTGTTAATGGGAAAACTGGGTGTAGGATACATAAGAACAACCCATACTATCTCTCTTATCTGTAAACCTCGAATTATTCCAAAAGAAAAAGTTTTAGAATAAGCAAATTTTTAGAAAAAACAAAAATAATAAAACTCCCCAATCTACCTTACCTGCCACCAGCCACCAGCGTCACATCTGTCCTGTGCCAAACTGCTAGAGCACGTTCTGCAGCCTGTCCCCAAACCCTGTCTCTTCCCCCTTCCCTCTGAACCCAAACTAAACACGTGGTTTCCAAACCCGCTGTCAGACCGAAACTTTTCTCCAAGGAACCAGACGAGAGTCCTGTGAACAACACCTGACTGCATTTTGGCACCGGCATTTCTTTTCCTTCCTCACTCAGATCACCCATCCAGGTCTCCCTCCCTCTCCCGGGGCCTTGCTCCAAGGTCCACCTGAGACCTCTGCCTGCCTCTGAAAGCTCTGTCCCTTGCAGAGCATGTACCTCCACCTGGCTCCATGTCAGGGGTTCACTCCAGCTACAATGCTTTGACTAACCAATAAGGCCCCTGCGGGGCTTCCGAGAAACAGAGGAGCACAATGGAAAGCACTACCTCCCAGGGGGTGCTGGCAGGCACCCACTTTGATTATGGGACTCACACCCTTCTTTCCCAAATGTCTGTCTGCTGCCTTAAACTCTCACCAATGCTTTTCCTAGTCCAATATTTCAAACCACCCTACACCCATTAAACAAGAGACAATAAAATCTACTCCAACATTTCCAAATTTGAAGTATTCTCATGTCCCTATTAGCTCTTTTCCCCCAAGAATATTGCTCAAGGAGACGCCACTATATCCCAAATCCTCCGAGAAAGAACCCTACCGACTCCTTTTTTGGTTAACTCTCTCTGCTCTGTTACCCATAAGTATCCAACCATCATCAACCACCTTATGGTTTCCTCATGCTTACAGCTTCCAACCTGACTCCCTCTTCCTCTCTCCCACTGCACCTGGTCTGCTGAGTGCCTCATCATCCATGAACTGGACTCTTCTCCAGTCCCTCTGATGTGTAGGTGTCATCTTTCTGGGACACACTCTAAAGCTGAGTCCGCGGATCTGGCAGCCTGAGTGTCCCTTTGTCTCTCCCAAAGCCACAAAGGGCTGAGGCAGGAAGCCAACATCCTCTTATCCATTTTCTAAGTTTCAGAGTGAATTTTCCAAAGACAGCTCATCCTCCCAGAGCCCAGCTCAGCACGTTCCATGGCCCTCCTCTACTGAGAGCATCACATCTAAACTCCTCCATCCAGGTTTCAAGCCTTTCCCAGTCTGGCTCCTCCATCTGTCTGTATATAATCTTATTCACTCACTCGACAAATGCATTCTAAGGCAATGGTGGGCAAACTATGACCCCAAGGGCCAAAACTATGACTCCACCTGTTTTTGTACAGCCCATGAGTCAAATCAAAAGAAGAGCAATATTTGAAAATGTAAAATTACATTCAACTCAAATTTCAGCATCCACAAATAAAGTTTTATTGGAACGCAGCCACATCTGTATGCTGTCTATGGCCGCTTTGGAGATGCAACGGCTCCTCTGGTGGCTCAAAGTCTCACTTTAAGGCAAAAACAAGTACTCTATGCCCGGGATCGCCACTGCCACGAGCACCATAACGGGCACATGGGAGCCATCCACAAATACTGGTTCAGGGAATAAAGTAATGCCCCTCAGGCTCAAATGGTCATACAGGTACAGATAATCCTGAAACGTGTGCTTTGAGTCTCTGACAGCTCTTGCAACCCTTCAGCTGCAAGGACAGCAGAAATCTTGGTTCTAATCATCTTCTTATTTTAAAGTCAAAAGAAAGCAGTAAATACTGTATTGGGAGACTGCAGTTGATGCTCTCTCCTACTATCACTGTACTTGTACCTACATTTTTACAGTTAACATAAAAAACATTCAGAGATGTGAAAATGAATTAGGTGATGTAGGTTGATTTTTGTACCTCTATAGAAGAAAGTTATGTTTCAGAAAGACATTATATTGATTTTGATTATTATATACTTAAAGCTAACTATAGCTCACTTTATGCTCAGATACTAAATTAGAGGTAAAATTTTAAAGTAATTTTCCCACTGATAACATGTTCATATAAAAAAAATATTGGCCCTTAGGTAACAAAAACTCATAGTCAACATTGCAAATTATCTAAAATCACCTAACATAATTTAAAATTCTCAAAAAATTCTCACTAACAAATTATACACCGAAATTACAACACTATAGAGTGATCACAATTTACAATACAAAGTACAAGAGAAAAGTCACTTCCCTGGAGACAAGAGGAGAGTGTCTTAAACCTAATGATTATTGAGAACAGCTGCAGGGCTTGGGCTGCGGGGCTCCCCACCCCCAGAGTGTGGGCCTACACGTGACACTGGCAGGTTCCTCACAGTGGCAGCACCAAGTCACGGTGCTTCTTGCACTTACAAGTGCACACTTCACAGCCACAGCCAAGCTTTTAATCAGCAACTTGTACTAATTTAAAACACCTCTAAGCTCCTGTCAAATTCTAAATTTCTAAGATTCTGTGATGTAAATTTATCACAGACAAAATTGAGACTATTTGGAAACTTCTATCAATTAAATCAGCAGCATTTGAGGCTGACAAGCATAAGAAGATACAGGACCTGGCACGTAAAGTTGATGATAATACGTAACAATAATTACAGGAGCTACCATTTATTGAATCCTAAGCACTACATTAAACACGATCTCATTGAATCTTCACAGCCTTTGATGGAGGTGTCCCTATTTTATAGAGATAGGCCCATCCCTAACCGCTCCCCTTATCTGAAACATACATCATGCATATTTATGAGAAGGAGAGCAGAGCGTAGAAGTGGCGGTGGGGTGGAAAGGAAGCAGAGAATGCTCCCACGGTAACTCATTTTGTGTCTGGTTAACTAAGCTCAGAAGTCAGCCACCACATGTTCTCCCTCCCTTCTCTGGAGTTTGGGCTGGTGCACCCATCCATCTCTCAGATCCCTCCAGAAATGAGAATCCTTTTATCGCCCATCTGCTCCTGCTGCTTATTGCCTCTTACTACTAGGCTTGGGGAGGGAGGTGGTCAGCAGTCCAGGGGCAAATGTCCTAACCTCCTCTGTCCACCTCACAATTTTACAGAAACCAAACAAAACAACTAGCACGTGCCAAAGTGTTAAGGGGGGTTATAATCCTAACTAGCTACACAGAAACAAAAGAAAATTAACTCGCAACTTGAAGTCATTAGAACAAGTAACAAAAAAAAGTAACAGCAGCAAGTGGCAGATGCAGAAATCAGTCCAAAGGTTTCTCACCCACACAACAGATGTCACGCAAGTGCAACCCCTCAGAGGCGGAGTGGACAACCAAGGAGAACTAGTTAACGTGATCTAAGACAGAAAATGGACAGAAGTGTAGGGAGGCCCACAAAGATTTTGTGGTGGACACTGGCTGACCCACACACAGCCCTGCAAGATATGTCCACACAGTATCATCATGGGAACCAAATGTTCTTGGGGAAAAATATATTCATCAAAGTTCATAAAGGGGTCCCCTCTTCTTTCATTATAAAGGACATTATTGGGATAATTAGTAAAATCTGAATTAGATCTATTGCTTATATAATAGAGCTACATCATAGATAAATTCCTAATTTTGATAACTGTACTGTGGTTATATAAAAAAACATTCTCGTTTTTAAGAAAGAAACACTTAGTCCTGGCTGGTGTGACTCAGTTGGTAGGAGTATCACCCTGTAACCAAAAGGCTGCAGGTTCAATTCCCAGTCAGGGCACACACCTAGGATGCGGGTTTGATCCCCAGTCCAAGTGCAGGCACAATCTCTGGTCTGGGCACATGCGGGAGGCAACCAACTGATGCTTCTCTCTTGCATCATTATTTCTCTCTCTCCCTTCCTCTAAAAGCAATTTTAAAAAATGTCCTCAGGTGCCGATAAAAAAATTGGACACAAATGTATTTCAAAGGTAAAGAGATACATTTTAACTGTTCAGATAAAAATACATATGCACACATAACTGTAGAGAGAAGCAAGGATAAAGCAAATAGAAAACATTAACATCTGAGAATCTAGAAGACTATACCATAATTCTTTGTAATATTCTTGCAACTTCTGAGCCTGAAAGAAACCCAATTCCTATAAAGAGATGTTGAGGCTTTTTCTCACACACACACAAAAAAAGACAGGATGGATAAAAGCATTTTCATTTGACCATAACTTTGCCAGTGCTAATTATACTTCTGAGAGGCTGCCACTGACATTTTCTTTCCCAGATTTTCTCGAAATAAACTACACTTCTGACCTCCACTCTCAGTGACTTCACCAGACAAATGAGATGGTTCAGTGGACTCCTCCAGACTGCCCGAAGCTCTCCAGGTCAGCAGTGGAGTGTGAACGACAGAGGAGACTCGGAGAGTAACCCCGTACATGACAGCACTCTGAACGGTGCTCAGCACCAGCTGAAGTGTGCCTCATTGTCATTTTACTGTTACTGAACTCCCAACCGTGACTTCTTTCTCCAACTTGCATTAGTGTTTTTAGTCTAGAGCTTGGGGATCCAAAAACTACAACCTGAGAGCCAAATCTGGCCAGGTGTCAGTTTTTGTAGGTAAGTTTTATTGAAAAACACCATGCCTATGCAGGCTTCCACCCTCCAAGGGCAGAGTTAAGCTGCTGTGAAAGACCTCCATCCCCCAAAGCCAAAAATATTTATCTGGCACTTCACAAAAAAGGTTGTTGACTTCTGCCCTAGTGTCCAATGATGTCAGCAGCACCTAAATAATCTTGAGACTGAGGGATAAATAAATTAGAAACTATTATTGAAGAATAGTAATCTTGACCTCCTGAGAGGTGCCTCTGCTTTTACAGGATTGACCTCCAGATCTGGATTGGCTTTTCTTGCTCTACTCCCTGTTAATCACAAAGAGCTTCACAGACATCCCAATGAGACAGCAGGCTTGCTGAGCTCTTGAATGATCCCAGAACCCACGAAGCAAGTTGAACTGGATTTTTTATTAACAACCACATACGGAGGAAACCCCAAGCAGTTTGTATGTGCTTTTATCTTATTGTACGTCCTTGGGCTTCCTTTCTCCTCCTTAACATATGACTGCATTTTATACAATTTCAAATTATACAAATTTAAATCACACAAACTTAAAATTTTTAACACATATTAAGCCCTCATTTTGCAAAAAAACAAGCAAAATTAGTTGAATCCCGAAAATCTTAAAACGTTTAATTTCAAAACCAGAAGGCCAATTAACTGAAAGCTGTGTTTGCCCCTGACAGCTGCAACTTTTAAATGGCTAACAGGGCATCCAGCCTTCTTGTCAGCTAGCCTAAACCAAGGGGAATGTGAATTACTTGGCATCTTCAGACAAGAGTTCTGGACAGAAAATGAAGCCTAACACAGCACTTTGCTCCCGAGGCCCATCCCTGGCTCCCACTGATGAGAGTTCCCAGGAGGAAGGCTTGGCGTCAGAAGGTCCCAACCTCGCCATCCACCTACCAACGGAATCACAGGGCTGCACTCTGTGGTGACAGGAAGAACTGCAGCCTGGGTCCTCCCCTGCTCCATCTAGTAAGACCGAGATGACTGTGCCCTGGCCACACTCAGGGGACATTAGTTCACTCAAACGAGGAAGTGCCAACAGCACACATACCACGTTTTCACTGCCAGTGTATCCACACCCACTTCTAATTCAGAAAGGTTAACCTCTGCTTTGATGGTTTTTCACATGGAGGAAAAGGGAAAAATCACAAGACCACAAGCAGCACCTTCTGAAGCACACAATGTAAATCTTTATTACTAAAAGGTTTGCCAGGCAGGGCCCTTGCCCAGTCACAGAGGTCCCAGCCTGAATGGCTCCGTGCAGGCCCAGGTCTCCTGATCGCACTCTGGAGGGAAGAGTCATGCCTCCACTCCTACCTGGGCCCTTCTGCCCACTTTCACTTTCGATGCATTATTCATGCTATTTAAAATGCTAATACAAAATAACTTAGGACAAAGTAATGGTAGTCAATTTCCACACATTCAATTCCACTTATCAACTTTTTCAGGGACTTAACTAAAAAACTTGTTCTCCTCTCGTCGACCTCTATGGCCTTTTCTGGCAGATTTTATTTTTCCATGATTGTGCCTTGCAAGCAATCTAATCTTGTGGCTTAATCTGTCTGGGGCACCCAGTCACTCACACCACCACCATCCCCGTCAATCAATGTGAGGCTCCTTAAGGGGACAGTGTGAACCTTACTGTCACCCTGCCATGGAGGAAGATGGTCAAATTGGTAAATGTGAAAGATGCAGTGAATGAAAATGGAAACCAATTCATGTGATTTGGGGCAAACTATCTGCTTGTGGCGTAAGAAGTTCATGGTTCCATCATAATTTAATTCAAGATCATCCACAGGTTTCAAGCAATAGGAGGCTCCCGGTGCTGACATCAAGCTCTACTTCTTCTTGGAGACTTACTTTGAGGCACTATGCTGTAGACGCCCAGCCTCACCAGGGCGCTGCGGGGTTAAGGAGAGGTCAAGAGCATTCCTCCTGCTCCTTGCCTTCTACCACTAAGGACAGACACCCTGTCTTCCAAGAGGACAGGCTGAGCACAGCCCTGGACAGCGGACAGAGTCAAAGGCAAGGCAGAGGGCTTAAAACGAGATGAGTAGCGGAAGCTCTCATTTTTAAGCAGTTTCACAACCTGCACAAGACGAAAGTGGGAAACCCAAGAGTTAAGTGTTCTTTAAACTATCTGCTTGTGGGGATGAATAGTAATGGAAAAACACAATAAAAAAACACAACTATTTGGGAAGGCAGAGATGACTGCTAAGATTCTCCTCTTCTGTGATGTGCTGAATGAGCTCCAGGTACTGGCCGCGAACAAGAAAACAAGTATAGCTCTTTAAGAGCGAATTGCAACCATATGGCCCCACTCAAGATTTGCTCTCAACGTCTCTAAAACTCCGCACATCCCCCAAAACTGAACATTTCAGAATGATCAGAGCACTTCTGACGAACAATTCATTGTGTGATTTGTTTTTATTACCACCATGTATATGAAGTCATAGAACACAGGAACAATCTTTATTGACCTCTGGTATGGTGGAGACTTTTAAAGCTTTTATCTGAGACAGTCGTTGAGACCCTTAACATGGATTTTCCCCCCAGAAGTCTTTTCTTCAAAATGAGATGTTTAATGGTTCCACATTTAAGTAGTTAAAGTGGTTAAGTTACATGGGCATTTTAAAGTCAGTCTTGCTCTGTCACGTAACATATTTAATTGTATAGCTAATGTTTTCAGGTACATACAGTATAGAGCAGGGGTGTCACACTCACTTTCACCAGGGGCCACATCAGCCTTGCAGCTGCCTTCAACGGGCCAAATGTAATTTTAGGACTGCATAAATGTAAACCCTCTTTAACTGGGGGCAAGGAGCTCAGCACTGGCGCCAGGTAGAAACAAGGTGCCCAGCCAGTCCAAACAAGGTGGTGAGCCAGATTTGACCCACCGGCCTTGTGTTTACCACCTGTGATGTAGATGAAGATCATAAGGAAAAATTAAGACTAATAAGCTATAACAGGTGTTATGAATAAACCATTAATGCAAACTCATCTAGAACCTGTGCCTAACGCACCTATTTACCAGCCCACAAAACAAGGTTTTGTGGTTCATTATCTCATTTCCTTGGCGAAAATCTAGCACAGGAAGTGTTTCTTCAGCATCAAAGTGAATACACAACACCTGGCAATCTTCTCGGGTACAAACTCTGAGTCTGTCTTTCAAGACTGGACACTTCTATTCATGGCCACGTTCCATCTAGAGAATAACTAGAAACGACCTAAATGACCAACAATAAAAGAATAGCTAAACAAGTAATGATCCATCCACTCAAAGAAATATTATATATCCATTACAACTTATCATGAGAACTACAGAAACAGGGAAAATAACAATGTCATATTTTTTAAGTGAAAGTCACTGAAAGTTATGTATATATGTAGTCAAATTATAAGTGTCTTTTGAAGATAAAAAAACTGGAGAAGCATTCTCAGATATACAACATTAATGTGATAGGATTAGAGGATTTTTTTCAGAATTTTATACGTTGATATGCTGCTTTACAACAATAAAATATTTGGGAAAAGTGTAAGTTTTTAAGAAAAAGAACTATATGCTTTATCCTGAAAATCAATCTGGAAAAGAGCATACGCACTTAAAAAATAGCGGACAGCCGTGGCTGGTGTAGCTCAGTGGATTACGCACGGGCCTGCAAACCAAAATGTTTCCGGTTCGATTCCCAGTCAAGGCACATGATGGGTTTCAGGCTAGGTCCCCACTAGGGGGCACATGAGAGGCAATCACACATTGATGTTTCACTCCCCCTCTTCCTCCCTTCCTTCCCCTCTCTCTAAAAAAAATAAATAAAATCTTAAAAAAAAAAAAAAAAACAGCAGATCAGAAAAAGATCCCCAGACTACTGTTTGGTAAGGGGGAATACCACAAGAAACGAGAGAAAGTTTATTAAGTTTATAATTTTTTTCAATTATATCAAAACCTGAAGTTTGTTTCTGGAAGTATTCATAATCAACTTTAAACCTCAGTGGAAGAGAAAGAAGCATGGAAACCATTCCTGTTTGTCTTTTATACATTTTCTCACAGCCTTTGTAAGGTTTCACCTCAGCTGATACTGATAATTACACCAACTAGGCAATGACCCAAGAATTTGGGGTATATTCTCAGCAAGGAAATTAGCTTTCTCCAAAATCTCTGGGACTGCCTTCTCTTAACAAAATAAAATAAAACAAAAATTTTTAAAAAGACTTTTATTGAATTTGTCATAGTATAGCTTCTGTTTTAGAAGAAAAAGATCAGTTCACAAAACTGGGAGTACTATTAGCCCAAATGAGTTGTTTTTCTTTAACTTCTGGGGAAAACCATTATGATACAAATCACTTCTCTACCACACAGCTTATCGTTTTAAGTTACTTAAAACCTCAGAAAATTTGTTAAGTGAATGCTAACTCAAATAGATTTGGAAAACATATTCATATCATTTTTTTGGTTCTCTGCATTTCGATGGTGGCAGTAACTTTGTTTGCTATTACTTTGTACGTGTGAATAAAGTGTATGCACATAAGCTGTCTGCTTCCCAAAAGAGTCTGTTTCCAAATCTGTAAAACAGCAGCAACCTGTTTCTGTGAAGATCACGTGCCATCATGTCTGTAAAATGCCTAACGCAGGCCACCAGTGAGCACTAAGCAGGGAGCGCCAGCACCTGGCGAGGGGTAAGCACGTATCCCGAGGCTGCACCGCCTGCTTTGAAGAGCAGCTCCGTTACTGTAAGTCACTCCAACTTCCGGTGCCTGTGTCTTCGCCTACCAAGTAACAGGCTACCCCAAAGCTGCCATACAGAACAAGTGAATCTGCATGTGCAGAGCACTTGGGACAGTGCCTGGCACATACTCAGTGCTCACTACAAACCAATGAGGCAGGCCTCAGAAGGAACCAAACCTGCTGACATCTCGATACAGATTTCCAGCCTCCTGGAACTATGAGAAAATAAATTTCATTTAAATGAAAAACCTGGAAAAGCACTTGTCATTACTTTGGTGAACATCCCTCAATTTGAGTTTTCTCATGACTAGACTGAGGGTATGTATTTCTGACTCAGTGTATCATACCAGGTCACATGATGTCATTCTGTCTTATTACTGGCGATGTTAAGGTGGTCTCTGCCAGGCTCTTCACTGTGAAGTTGCCATTTTTCCCTTTGCAATTTATAAATATTTTGGAGGAGATACTTTGGGACTACATAAATATCACAGATTGGAGGAGACTTAAGGAGACATGACAAATGAACAGTGGGATCCTGGAGCAGATCCTGAAACAGAAAAATGACATTAGCGGAAAACTGATGAAGTTCAATAAGGTCTATAATTTAGTTAATATGCTGTGCTGATATTAATGTTCTGGTTTTCATACGGACATTAGACCATGTAACATGTCAGCACTGGGTAAGTCAGTGAAGGGGGTAGAGAAGCTCTCTAAACCATTTTTTACTATTTTGTACGTATAAAACTACTTCAAAATTAAGTTTACAAAAGCTGCAGATTCTGTATCCACATGTCTGGACAGGGCCTGAGTCTGCAACTCTCTAAAATGCCCCATGCTGGTGATGCTGCTGGCCCAAGGACCACTTCACTAGACAAGGCCTGGGCAAACACAGCTGATGCATTTCCCAGTGCACAATTTTCAAAGGACGATCAACTAAAATACATAAAGATTACACTTCCAGTACAGTAATCACTCCTTAACTGGAGGCATTCCTTACATTTTGGCACACTGAAATGTTCTTTTAGTACAATGATACAGTGAGAAGCCAACTGAAGAATCTGAAATCACAATCTTTGCTATAAGGCCCATCGACGGTTGGCCTTCCCCAATGGGGCCTGGCACCCGCTCCAATGCTGCAGAGCCAGGAGAACCTCCACAAGGAATGTGCACCACCCACCCACGTTTGCAATATGGAAGCAGCCGTGGGGATCATAACTGGCCCCAGGTCCACTGGCGGTGGATGCCATCACCTAGGCCACTCCGAGGCAGGAGAAGGGAGCACAGTAATGACAGCACAGGTTCTGGAATTCCTGCTCATAGTAAGGGACTGACCAGAACACATGGGGCCTCTGCTTATCCCATTAAAATGATTTTTAACCGCATCAAATAAACCCATAAGAAAGAAACCAAGACGGCAGACAAGATTTTGCAAATTTCTGGCAGGCTAAGAGATTCTAACGAGGGCAAAAGAAACGGCAATCTGAAGCACACAAGAGCGGGCACAGCCAGAGGAGGGCCCTCTGCAGAGAGTGAGGGCTGCGCCTGCACATAGAAGAGAGTCCTGGCACACAAGAGCTATACAAGGGGACTCCGAGACCAAGTGGTGCACCCCCTTACTGAAGGGGTCTTCCTTAAGCAGAAAGGCCCATAGAAGACATGCCACCTGGCATTCCAGCTCCAAGCAGAGTAACAAGTTCCCAACCACCCACAGGGAGACCCACACATTTTCAAAGCCAGCCCTCAGACTCAGATTTATCAGCTTCCTCTTGCTTTAGACAACAATTACCAATAATTAAGGAGCACTCACCATACGAAGCAAAAAGCCAGTATTTTTCAAAGGACAACAGTGACACTAGATGAAACAAGAAATCAGATCAGAGGACAAAAAAAAAAAAAAAACTGAAAAAAGTCCTTATTAGTACCCTCAGTATCGAGGAGATGATGCATGAAAACAATAAACTACTATGAAAAAGGACAGAACAAATATACTCTTGGAAATTAAAATTTCAATAATGGCAATAAATTTAAAATAGAGTTGGAATAAGAACCAAAGTCTTCTCCTGGAAATAAGAATAAAATAACACAGGAAGAAGATAAAGACAAGGGATTCAGAGGGTCAAGATGTCCATCATCAAACTAACAGGGATTTGGAAAAGAGAAGAGTAAAAGAATAGAAGAAATTCTCCAATAAATGATACAACCTTCTCAGAGCAGAAGGACAAGCCCCCAGGATCAAAGAGCACATCCTTTGGCACTCTGGAAATGCCCTAAAACCAAAGAGGACCCTAAAAAGTTACCCAAAAGGAATAAGGCGACTTGGCTAAAGGTTCTCACTGAAATGAAGAGCCAAGATTAAAACAACACGGAGTCGTGAACAACCCCAGATGTGCAACAAAGGAAAGCATTAGGATGACGCCTGTGCTGGCGTGGAGTAACCAGTCCAGACCAGAAAAAGACAGAGGGCTGGAGAGGTAAGGTTGGAGAGATTTGACACTTATCCTTGAAAATTTAAAACAATGTAAGAAGTTGACGGAAGCAGAGAATGCAAAGAAAAAGAAAGGCCTTACAAACAATAGAAAAAGCAAACAGCTGTATTAGAAGGGAAATGCACTACCTGGCTGGGAAGCAAGAATATTTGCACAGTTATAAACAATTCGAGTTCATTGAACTAGTGAATTCAGGGGGTAGAAAAAGTGGGATATGATGTGAAGAGCTAAATCATATTATCATAACAAAATCAAAAACGTACAATTACTAAGTGTTTAGAGCTATGAATAACTTCTTGAAGAAACAATGAAAAGATGTAAGTCTCTGAGTAGGGGGACTAAAAGCTGGGACTGGGACTGTTGCTTCTCATTGTAAGTTTTTCACATTTCATCATGTACATTACTTTAAAATATTAAATATATGTATGTTTAATTTTTCAAGGACATTCAAACCTTGGCTCTGTGTATCTTGGGCAAGTCACCTCACCCACCACACAGGGCAATCTCCATCTCATCGGGTCACTGTGATGAGACTCTGTACATGAACAGCGCTCCCAGACACAACACATGATCCGTACATGGCAGCTGCTTTTTAAAAAGTAAAGCCAATGATGGCAGAATACATGCCAAGAACACATTAACTGCAGGACGAAGGGGAAACAGAGCTGGATGTAAAGAACTGAATCTATAGGCAGTTTCGGTGTTTTGTTTCACCACTGGGTATCGGTACCCAGGGTTGTCCTCAAAGCTGCATCTACTTCCGAATGTACCGTTTCCCTCACTCGGGGAGAGGGCAGAAAACACGCTCGCGCTCGGCCCTCTGACTCGCCCTCCCCTTCCCCCAGTCTCGGAAAGCAGGGGGACAGCACCACTGAGAACCACTCAAATATCCGAAGTTATTTTCCTGTTTCCCGAACTTCCAGTTACAACTCTACCCTTAGAAAGGACTGTCTCCTCTCATCAACTGGGTTGGTTTAGTGCTAGTTTTACCAGCCCAATCAGGCTTTGGGGTACATTCAAAGGCATCTGGGAAGAACAAGTAACTGCAAACAGAGAGCAATCACCTGCTCCACCGCCAGACTCTAAACTGTGCCCTCCCTGGTCCGGGCAGGCAAGCCCTCTACCCCTGGAAGGCACTCTTGTTGACAGTTCTTCGGGGAATATTTACTTCTCCCTATCAAAGTCATCCCTACCGTCTCATCAGAAACAAATCAGTCCTCTATTAAGGCAATGTACCCAAATCGTTCACACAGTGGAGGTGGAATGTGCGTCTTTTTTAGCCATGGAGTTCACATTCCTAAAGGATTAAACCACAGAAACAGCAACAAGTATGGGGGGAACCCTGAAATCCTCATTCATCAAGGTCTGGATAACGGAATCCGATCCTCTCCGAAGTCTGAACTTGTCTCTTCCTAAACCGGCACCTTATGCCCCTATTTCCCTTTGTGAAACTATAGCAAATTAAGAGGATGCTGTTTGTGTTCCTGACTCTAGGGGCTCCATCTCACAATGGTAACTCAGGATGCCAGCCGAGTCGGAAGTCGGACTGACAGGAACTACCACACCGCAGGGTCCTTCGGGTGCGTTTTCAGTTTCCCATTTCCCAAAGAAGTGAGACCCAGCCCGCCCCCTCCTGCAACTGCGAGCCGTCTGCAGGGCCGCCTTCGGGACGTCTAGGAGCAACTCTCGCAGGGCTGCTGCTCTCCAAGTTTAAAGGCAGCTGGCAGGGTCCCGGGGACCGGACCTGTCACCCGGGCCGTCCTACGCGGCGCACCGCACGGGGGCGGAGGGGAGGGAGGCAGATTGCAAGTGCAAAAGAAAATTAATGACAAGAAAAGAGCCTCCTGTGGGAAGAAAACAAGCCTGAGCTCGGCCCTTTGACCCAGCCGCCCCAGTATCCGAATGCTGGGGGTAGAGCACCATGCGCCCACGGGAGAACGCGGGGACTGGGGGGCCGCAGAACCCGGGGGAGGGGGGCGCTGACAGAGCTGAGGGCGCGCCAGAAGGGGATAAGAGGAGCACCGAGGGTTAAGGTGGTGCCAGCAGGACTAAAGGGGACGGTGGTGCCCGGGGACGCCGAGACAGTTGGGGCGTCCGGAGGGGCTGACAAGGTTGAGGAGCGGCGAGGGGAGAAAGAGTGCCCGCAGATAAAGGGGGGGAGGGCGGCGGGACACGGGGGCGCTGAAGGGGTAACCGGACGGAGGCAGCGGGCCGTTGGCGGGCCAGGCAGGGAGTCCCAGGTAAGGGTGACGAGCGCGGGAGTCGCGGCCGGAGGAGGGCGAAGGGAGGAGGGAAGAGGGGAGATCTCGCTCTCGCTCTCGCCCCGCGGGAAGGGGGAGGTGGAGACGCGACCGGCTGCGGGAGCTGCAATTACCGTGTGGGCTGCGGAATTCTCGTGGTGTTTGTCGGGGAGCTGCGATAATGGCGCCCGTCCTCGCGAGAGAAGCAGTCGATCTGCGCAGGCGCTACGAGTCGCTTCCCGCGGCCCTCCGCCCTGCACTGTCTGCGCAGGTTCCCGGGACCGGGCTCGGAGAGCCGGGGCGGGGCTTACAGCCCTAGGCCTCCAGCTTGCGCTGTCGCCCCGCGCCGGTGACACCCGAGCATGCGCACGCGTCCTGCTCCCGCACCGCGTTTGGACCTCCGAAGAGTTCTTACTTAGACTAGGTGCGCCCGGGTTTCTCGGTAACCGGTGAGAGGTCGCCTCGGTGGGCTGTTGGAGGAATTTGCATTTTCTTTGAGATTGAATGAATAGGAATTAGTCCCCCAACGACTACATGTCCCGGAGTTCCCTGCGCGAGTCTCGAGCGGTGCATTCTAGGACTCGTAGTCCCGGCCTCTGCGCTATGCCTGCCGGTACTGGTAGTCTCTTCTTGGTGTGGTCGCCGGGTCCGCGCTGTTGGTTGCTGGGACTTGTAGTTCATATGCTCGGGGGTCTCTGCTCCCAGAGCGTGCAACCGTTTCCCCTCTGACAAGATTCCCCCCGCAAAATTGCTGTTGCTCAATTTGCTCAAGGGTTTCCAGTATCATAAATACTGTCTTGAGTGCACGTGCGTAGTAAAAATCTATTTATTATATGCCGTATATTTTTACATGTAATTAATGTTATATATCATATAATATGTGCCAATGTAAATGTAAGCTATATAAATATAGTATGAATGTGGTTATAATATATTTGTATAGTATAACTGCGCGTTTGTGGGTACTCGTAGAAAAAAATCCCAAATTATGGACAATTCCCAGGAATGTTATTCCTGTTCACTGGCATCATCTTTGCTTTTCGTGTGTGCTGGAATTACCATTACTTTTCATTTTTCTTCTTTATACTCGCCTGTATTTTCTGAGTTGTTTACACTGAGCAAGAATTTCTTTGATCATCCGAACGCAAGACGATGGAACTATTTTCATTTGGTAAAGAAAATGCTTTACATGAGTTTCTTGCTCATTTCCTTTTTGCCAACAATAAAAACCTGATTCAGGGCAGCAAACAGCTGTGCAGCCTTGGGCAACCTTGTTAAGTCTTTTCCAGAATTATCACTTAGGGTTTCTGCTGAGGTTGGTCACTGCATTCCTGTGCAGGAAGAGTGCCTTAAAGAAATTCCAAAGAAGAACCACAGAAGGTCGTCTGGAAAAGCTACTGATATGGAAATGAGATAAATCCTATGTAGAAATGAGAAGCCCACAGAAACTGGAAGAATTGCTCAGCAAGTTCACATGGCTGGAAAGAGACAAAAGCAGGATTTGGAATCCCAAACACCGGAGTGCACTCACACAGAGGGTTGGAGGGTTCTAAACACTCACCACAGACATCCTGAGCTGGGGCCCAGGGCCAATTCTAGACAGCTGTGCCTTCTACCCCCTGCCTCAGTCACAGCCAAACACAAACACTCGACCATGTAAGAATTCTTAACATGCTGCGCTTGACAGAAAAGCAGGTAAACTTAAAATCATGTTTTTCATTTTATTTCAAAGTATCACAAAATCCTCACTTGGAGCTCTCTCCCAGATGTGGGTCTGCCTGCACCTTCCCACGCAGGCCTTGCACACTGCTCGGCTCCAAGACACTGATAACTAAGTCAGGGTCAAAAATTAAATCAATCAAAATTATAATTGTGCTGTGTCAGAGCCACTGACTTCTCTTTTTTGTTTTCAGTGTTTCAGATTTATTTATTTTTCATTTTGCTGCCCAGGAAGCTCAAATAGAGGAAGGTGTCCATATTCATATCCAACTGGTTAAAACAAAAAATTTAAATAGTTTGAAATTGGCAAAGGCAGTTGTGTACCAATGAAGAGTCACTCCATGACCACAGAGGACCCTTCTCCCTGCCAATCAGTTTATATAAGAATCCACTGGAAGTTCCTGAAGTTAATTAGGCTGAAGTCATATTGGTGGGGACTTTATAGGAAGAGAGGGAGGTGCACTCTGGCCTGAATGCCACCAGAAATCAGGGACTGCTTAGGTGTACATGCACTGGGCATTTGCAAAGATCTCAAAGACACCTTCCTCAATACCAGGTAATGCTCACCTTAGCACAACCTGGAATCCTTCAGAATGGTTCTATTCCTGAAGATGTCGCGAGGGTAGAGAAAAGTGGCTTATTCATGAAGTCTTTAGTTGCCAAAAAAATTTCTCTGGAAAACTGACAACACCTGTTTATAGGAGCAGGCCTGACCTGGGCTTTGTATTCAAACTCTTCTATGGTGAGTGGTTGAGGCTTCACACTCACAGTTCATGAGGATCTGGGGAGGAATCAAGAAGCAGAGTTTGTAAAGGGTTTAGCATAGTGTCTGACTGAGGAAATTACATATTACCATGTGTTTAGTTACCTTGTCTTGAGCCACACATGTCTTATTTTAATCCTTCCTCTTTGTGAAGAACATAAAGTTCAGAGAGATTAAGTAGTGCACCCCAGGTCACACAGCCACTGCAGAGCTGGAGCATCAAGGAGCAAGTCTGTGAGACGCGGCAGTAAATGTAGTTAGGGTGCAGGCTGTGCAGGTAGGTCCCTGTTGGCCAAGAGACAAGTTTTGTCTTGATCCTAAAAATAATGGGAAGCCTTTACAAGGTTTGGGGCAAGGGTGAATATGATCACGTTTGCATTTTCAAAAGTCGCTCTGGCTGCAGTGTTGGGATGTGAGCCCTGAGTAGATTTGGGGAGAGCACCGGAGGAAGCTGTGGCAGGGTTCCCGGCAAGAGATGCGGGGGACCTACACTAGGGCGAGCCTAGGTTAGGGTGCAGAGAAGCAGACAGAATCAGGAGATTCCAAGCGGTGAAATCAACAGGGATGACAAACACTGAGGGCAGAGTAAGGGAGAGGAGGCGGCTGGGATGCCGAATGGGCCCACATTGGTACGAAATTGGATGGTCGGAAGCACCGCTCCCTGAAGTGGGGAGCCCCGGGTGCCTCTGACCACCATGGTTGTGGACACTGCCCGGAACAGTGCTTCTCTGTTACTGCTCCAGCCAAGGGGCCTCTGCTGTAATTTCTCCCCCACCCAAGACACTTTTGTCTACTTCACACAAAGGCACTGTGTGGGTTCCCGGCACCTGCTGGGAGAGATCAGGTTTGGGGGTGAACTGGAGTCCTGGAGATAGAGCCTATGGAGTAACCCAGGGGAAATGGGATAAAGCAGCACCCAACACCCACTCTAGCCCCGTCTCTCCCTGGCATGAATTCCACCCAGACACGGGACAGTCCACAGCCACACGGAGATACTCTGGGCCATCAGGATATCTAAGGACTGCCCTGGCCGAGTGACTTATTTGGTTGCAGCATCATTCTATACAACGAAAGGTCGCAGGTTTGATTCCCTGTCAGGCACATACCTAGGTTGCAGGTTGTATGTGATCCCCAGTCAGGGCACAGATAGGAGGCAAGCAGTTGATGTTTCTCTCCCACTTTAATATTTCTCTCTGTCTCTCACTGTCCCTTCTTCTCTCTCTAAAACTAGTAACCATATCCTTGGGTGAAGTTTTTTTTTTTTTTTTTAATTTAAGAAAAGAGATTTAAGGACCAAGAAGTGATGTCAGCAGTATGGCAGAATAGGAGGTTCCCCATCATATCCTCCCTTAGCAACAATAATTTGGCAGCCGCCCATGAACAGAAGCACCTCTGTGGGGCCTTTGGGATTCAGGTAGTGGACTGTTGAAACCCTGGTGGAGCCCAAAACCAAGGAGAGTCATTTTGAGCCAGCTGCCCCCAAGTGACAGACCCATTCACCTTGCTCTCAGCTCCAGATCCAGAAACTGACCATCCCCTGTGGACTTGGCTACAGCTCCATTTGACCTTCACTCTGCCACCAGCATCATCTGCGAAGGGACCCAGCAAGAATCAGGCCTGCCATGCCCCAAGTAACAGGCCCACTGAATTTGGTTCTGTCTGTGAACCCTGAGGCAGCTTGAGACCCGACTCCAGCCCCTCTTAACCATGATCCAGAAGCAGTCCCACTCACCCAGGACCCAGAAGGAGACACACCCACCCATAATTCAATATACCACAGTAACGGATTGAAGGGCAGAAATTACATGATCGTCTCAATGCAAAACAACATTCAACAAGGTATAGAAGGAACAAACCTCAACATAATAAAGTCCATATATGTCAAGTCTACAGCCAACATCGTGCTTGATGGTGAAAGGCCAAAAGCTTTTCCTTTAAGATCAGGAACAAGACAAGAATGACTGTTCCTATTTAACATACGACTGGAAGTCCTAGTCAGAGCAGTTAGGCAAGAAAAATAAATTAAATGTATCCAAGCCCAAAAGAAAGAAGTTGAATTGTCTTTGTTTGCAGATAACATGATCTTATACATAGAAAACCCTTAAGACTCCATCAAGAAACTGTTAGAACTAATAAATAAATTCAATAAAGTTGCAGGATACAAAATCAGTATGCAAAAATCAGTTGTATTTTTATACACTAACAACAAATTGTCTGAAAAAGAAATGAAGAAAATAATCCTGTTTACAATAACACCAAAATAATAAAATACTTAGAAGAAATTTAACCAAGGAGGTGAAAAATCAATACACTGAAAACTAAGACATTGATGAAAGAGAGGAAGAAGACACAAATCAGTGGAAAGAAATCCCATGTTTATGGATCAGAATTAACATTGTTAAAATGTTCATACCCAGAGCCACTACAGAGTCATTCTACTGCCTTGCAAAATTACAATGGCATTTTCCACAGAAATAGAAAAAACAATTTTAAAATTTGTGTGGAACCACAAAAGACCCTGAATAGTCAAAGCAATCCTGAGGAAGAAGAACAACACTGGAAGTATCACACTTTCTGATTTCAAACTGTATTCCAAAGCTATAGTAATCAAAACAGTATCGTAGTGCCATGAAAATAGACACATAGAGCAACGGCACTGTGTATAGAGAGCACGGAAATAAACCCAGGCACATTCGGGCAACTAATCTTTGACAAGGGCACAAAGAATGCACAAAGTCTCTCCAATAAACGGTGTCAAGAAAACTGAATATTAGCAGGCAAGAGAGTGAGGGTTGCCCCATCTTACACCACGCATAACATTAACTTGAAGTAGATTAAAGACTTACATGAGAGACATGAAATCGTAAAACTCCTCGAAGAAAAGATAGTGGGGAGAGCTCCTTCACGTGGGTTGTGGCGATGATTTTTTGGACGTGACACCAAAAGCACAAGCAGCAAAAGCAAAAACAAAGTTGACTGCATCAAACAAAAAAAGTTTCTATACAGCAAAATGAAGACAGCCTACAAAATGGGAGAAAATATTTGTATACTACGTATCTGATTATCAGTTAACATCCAAAACATATAAGGAATTTGTGCAACTCCACAGAAAACAAAAAACAACAAAATGACAAAAACCTGATTGTAAAATTGGCAGAGGACCTGAATAGACGTTTTTCCAAAGAAAACAAATAGATGCATGAAGAAGTGCTCCATACCACTAATAATTAGGGAAATGCAAATCAAAACGACAGTGAGATTATCTCCTCGCACCTGTTAGAATGGCCATTATCAGATCGGTAAGAGAGACAATGTTAGTGAGAATGTGGAGAAAAAGGAACCCTTGAACACTGATGGTGGGAGTGGCACTATGGAAAACCGTGAGAAGATTCCTCAAAAAATTAGAAATAGAATTATCATATGATCCAGCCATCCCACTGCTGAGTATTTCTCCAAAGGAAAGAAGTCAGTATGTTGAAGAGACATCTGCTCCCCGTTTCCTGCAGCATTATTCACAGTCAGCGGGACGGGGAACAACCTGCGTGTCCATCACTGCATGGATGCGTAGAGAAGATGCAGATAGGAATGTGTGTCTAATGGAATATTATTCAGCCATGAGAGGGAAGGAAATCCTGCCATCTGCAACAACGTGGATGGACCTAGAGGACATTATGCTGGACACCGAAAGACAAGTACTGTATGATCTCACATGTGGAATCTAAAAAAGTCAAATTCATATAAATGGAGAGAACAGTGGTATCCAGGGACTAGGGGTTGCCGGAAATAAGAGATATTGGTCCAAGGGTACAAACGTTCAGTTATAAGAGGAGTAAGTTCTGCAGATCTAATGTACAGTATAGTGACTATAGTTAGTAATACTGTACAGCAGCAATATTTAATTGGCGTGCTACAAGAATTTTTAAAATATGCAGTACCTGACTATTTAGTCAGGGACACTAACCTCTTTTCCCCTAGATTGTCAAATTAAAAAAAAATGACAATAGCCATCCCATATGAATGTCCTGTCTTCAACCACAGATATATTTATGTAGGTCACATTGCATAATAAGGTTGCACCTAATTGGTTTATTCTTGGCACCAGAAACCCTTATATAAAAGTATAGGCACATGATTTTTTTAAGTCACTCTGGAGCAAAAAGAGTAGGTAATTACTTTTATTATTTTTTGTAAGTCAATCAAAATTATACCTATCTTAGTCAGAATGGCAAAAATATATTGGGGGGGCACAGAACTATTTTACGTGCACCACGAGGGGAGAAAGGCTGAGAATTGCTGCTGTGTGGTGCATTTGAAAGGTGCTGAGATCTCAAGTGTTCTCACCACAGGTGCTGCAGTTGTTAATTCATCTGATTGCAGTAATCCTTTCAAAATCTGTACATATACAAGGTGTATTAAATCAACACTTTAGTTGTCAATTATACCTCTATAAAGCTAGAAAAATAAATATTAAAAAAATAAGAGCAATAAGGACCCTACCCAAATACTGTTGTGCAGATGTGATATCCTGTGAAACTGGGAAAGCCACCTAAATTTCCCGTACCTTAGTTTCCTCCCCATCAATGGGGTAGTAAGACCTCATGAAAGCTATCTGTGAGTAGTGTGCCTTTGAGTATAGACTCACACGGGTTCCACTGCCAGCTCTTATTACTTTGTTTGGCTCTGGACCAGTAACTGGTAATCCAGGCTTCATTGTCCTCATCTGTAAAATGAAACAATAAAATCTACCTCACAGAGTGGTTTCTAAGTTTTGAAATTGCAGAAGGTGCTTGCCCACAGCACTTGGCACAAAGGAGACACCCTGATACATTTTGTAAAAAAATTGCATCTATACAAATGACGGAGACAGTGCTACTGCTACCCGTAAAAAAGAAGTATTAGCTGCCATGACTGACTGTTGGCTGGGCTCCCATTTCTGTGCCTTTGCCTAAATCACCTAATAACCCGCTGGTCTATCTATACTTTGCCAAACCTGCCTGGCTGCTCTTTCTCTCTCTCTCTCTCTCTCTCTCTCTCTCATTATATTTGAATACACATAACATAAATTTCACTGTTTCAACCATTTTAAAGTGTACAGTTCAGTGGCATTGAGTACATTGACAAAGTCATGAAACCATCACTGCTAAGGAAACCCTGTGCCCTTTGTCGGTCACTTCCCTTGCTTCCGTGCCCCCTCCCCCGCCCCCACCCCGCAACCACTGATCCACTTTCTATCTCTACATATTTGCCTATTCTGGGTACTTCATGTAAGTGGCATCATACAGCACAGGGCCTTTTGTGACTGCTTCTTTCAGTCAGGATAATACTTTCAATGTTTCTATGTCGTAGTGTGTATCGGCACTTCACTTTTTAAAATTAATGAACTTGAGTTTTTAGAGCGTGTTCAGACCACAGTAAAGTTGAACAGAAAGGCACAGAGATTTCCCGTGCACCCCTTCCTACCACATCATCAGCGTCCCTCAGCAGAGTGCTGCAGGAGCGGCAGCCAGTGCACTTGACACGTCACCATCACCCGGGTCCATAGTGCACAGTAAGGTTCACTCTTGGTGTTGCCCATTCTTTGTATCTTTTGCTACTATTTCCTCCCAGTCTGTAGCTTGTCTTGTCTTGACAGTGTCCTTCTCAGAGCAGAAGTTTTTAATTTTATTGAAGTCCATTTTATCTATGATTTTTTAAAATTTTATTTTAATCATTGTTCAAGTACAGTTCTCTCCCCTTTACTCCCAGTCCAGCCCACCCACCCCTCCCTCCCCATTTCCCTCCCATTACCACCCTCCCCCTAGTTTTTATCCATGTGTCTTTTAACTTTGTTCCTGTAAACCCTTCCCCTTTTCCCCTGAAACTCCCTCTTCTCTCTCCTCTGGTCACTTTCTGCCTGTCCTCTATTTCAGTGTCTTTGACTATATTTTGCTTGTTTCACTGTTTTGTTGTTTAGGTTGCTGTTAAAGGTGAGATCATGTGGTATTTATCTTTCACTGCCTGGCTTATTTCGCTTAACATAATGCTTTCCAGTTCCATCCATGATGTAGCAAAGGGTAGGAGCTCCTTCTTTCTTTCTGCTGCATAGAATTCCATTGTGTAAATTTACCATTATCTATTATTTTTGTCATGGATCATGCCTTTGGCGTTATATCTGAAAAGTAATTATCAAACCCAAGGTCATGCAGGTTTTCTCCTATGTTATCCTCCAGGAGTTTTATAGTTTTGTGTTTTACGTTCAAGTCTGTAATCCGTTTTGAATTATTTTTGTAAAGGGTGTGAAGTCTGTCTGGATCATTTCTTTTGCATGTGGGTGTCCAGTTGTCCCAGCACTGGGGGTCGGCTTCTTTCTCCATCGTGTCACCTCTGCTCCTCTGTCAGAGGTCAGCTGGCTATATTTGTGTGGGCTCATCGGTCCTGTTGATTATTTGTCTGTTTTCTCACCAGTACCACATGGTCTTGATTACTGTAGCGTCATTCTTTTTTATGACTGAATAATTACAGTTTGTGACATACCACTTCAGTTTGCCCATTGATGGACATGTGGACTATTTCTGCCTTTGGGTCATTGTGAATGAAGCTGCAGCGAACATGTGTGCACAAGTGTTTGTGTGGATGTGTGTTGCATTTCTCTTGGGTACATGCCTAGGAATAGAATTGCTGGGTCACCTGGGAACTCTGGGTTTGATTTATTGAAGAAACCACTTAACTCCCTAAATGACGCTCTTCATTGTTTGGGAGTGAGCAAATGCTGACTTCCTGATTCAGAGAGGCCACATGGAGGGGAGCCGCCAGCCAGCTGGCACCACCTCGCCAGCGATGTGAGGGCACCACCTTGGAAGTGGGTACTCCAGCCCCAGATGAGCCATCCCAGCCAACGCCTCCTGGAGCGGAAATGGGCTGTCTCCCCCGAGCCCTGCCCACATTATGAATGTATGAGCTCAATGAGTAATTGCTGTTTCCAGCCATTGCGTTTTGGGGTGGCTTGTTAGGCAGCAATAGATAATTGGGGCATAGGCTTCCACACACACTTGATATTCCAACTAAAAACCTCCTTGCTCCAGGTAAGAATTTAGAATAAATGACTGGCCATTTTCCTACAGTACAACATGCACTGATTGTGCACCTTACATGTGACTATACAAGCAACTAACAGCCACGTGTTAGGGCTCAAAGAGGTAATGAGCTCGAGGCCATGTACTTGAGCCCTGAGTGGCTGTGCCACTTGCCATTTGCTAGCTAGGGAGCACTTAGACCATGCATGTCCTGTTAAGTATCCTTTGGAATACAGAGAAAAAAAATTAACTAGCTTAGTAAAAGGAACTTACGGGCCCTGGCTGGGTAGCTCAGTTGGTTAGAGTGTCATCCCAATATGCCAGGGTTGTGGGTTCTATTCCTGGTCAAGGGACATCCAAGAATCAACCAATGCATGCATAAATAAATAAGTGGAACAACAAACCAATGTTTCTCTCTTCCCCCCACTCTAAAATCAATACACAAAAAATATATAAATAAATGAAAGAAACTTAAGAATTCACATCAATGAAAAGTTCGGAAGCAGACTTGCACATCCTATAGCTTACGAGCACACCAGCGGGCAGACGGCCGGGTCACTGGTGCAGAGAGAGCGTGGGCTTGCAGTTCTGCTTTTACTGAGGTCCAGGCTGGGGGCTCAGGCTTCATGGACTCATTCTTTATTGCTGAATTTAAAAATACAAGAGCAAGTGCTGTGGCCAGGCAGCTCAGCTGGTTGGAGCATCAGATCATATACCAAAAGTGTGCGGGTTTGATCCCCCCTGGGGGCGTGTATAGGAGGCAACCAATCCATGTTTTTCTCTCTCTTAAGTCAATAGAAAAAAATATATCCTTGGGTGAGGAATACAATTAATTAACTAATTAAAATGCAAGTACAAGAATGTAAAGAGTGGGAGGAGAAGAAAACAAGTGAGCCACATGTTCAGTTATTAAATCAACCAAGATCTCCAAACAAAGGTGTCTCGGTGTGGGAGGTGACCTGGCCCTTTATCTAGTGTGTGGCTAGTACTGTATTAAATTGAGATAGCCAGCTTTGAAGTGGCAGTCAAAGCTTAACTGAGACACTTTGAATATGAAAAGAAAAGTTGGACTTTTGGTTGGTCAAGATAGCAGCATAGGCAGACATGGCTTGTCTCTTCGCACAACCACACCAAAATTACAACTAAAATATAGAACAACCATCACTCAGAACCATCAGAAATCAAGTTGAATGGAAGTTTGACAACTACAGAATTGAAGAAACCACATCCATCCAGCCTGGTAAGAGGGAAGCAGAAGCAGAATGGGCTGGTCTCTCACCCATGTGTGGCACATAAAAATTTGGTAGGGAACTCTGGCTGGTGTGGCTCAGTGTATTGAGTACTGTGCTGCAAACCAAAAGGTCACTGGTTTGATTCCCAGTCAGGACATACGCCTGGGTTGTGGGCCAGGTTCCCAGTAGGGGGTGTATGTAAGGCAGCCACAAGTTGATGTTTCTCTCCCTCTCTTTATCCTTCCCCTCCCCTCTCTCTAAAAATAAATATGATCTTTAAAAAAAAATTTTTTTAAAATTCGGGATGGATATCTCAGGAACAAGGAGTCCCAGCCTCTCAATAGGCCCCCCAGCCCAGGGTTCCAGTCCCAGGAAGATAAGTTCCCACAATTTCAGGCTGTAAAAACCAGTGGGGATTGAGTCAGTGGAGGAGCCCCAAGCAGTTCCTCTAAAAGAACCCACACATGAATTTACTCAGACTCAATCCCTCTGAGCTCCAGCATTGGGGTGGCAGCTTGAAAGGCACCAATGGCATATAGGGAAAAACTGAAGAATCTGACATCAAGGCAAGGCCATTGTCCCTTTTCTAAATCTTCTCCCCACAGAGCTGGCAAGCTGGTGCCATATCTGAGACTCCATCAATCTGGCTAACACTGTTTGAACCACCTTGGAGATCCCCAGAGACTCTGCCCCACCCAATGTATAGGCCCCCCCAAGCTGCTTTTCCTTCCAGGCTTGGCTCACGCTTCGCAACTTCAACTTCCCAAATCCTACCAAATATGCAACAGCTGCCTCAGTGAGCCTCAGGTCTGCCACTAGCAGCAGCCAGCCTAGATTCACAGCTTGGTGTTGCTCGGGAGTCTCCAAGCCCTGCACAGGTAGCAGCCATCTCAGATTGCTTTATAGCTCATGCAGGGTGGCCCCAGGCAAAACATAGGTGGGGGTTGATCTTGGCCTGAACCACCTGGGAAACCCCAGGGCCAGCGCACCCAGTGGACAGCTATAGACACCACCCTGAGCACCACAATAGAGTACCACCACCCTGACCCTGCACAACTGATTTTTCACACAGGGTGGAGGTTTGTGGTCACTGGTCACTGTCAATCCTTATAGCTGACTAGCCTGGATAAATCCCTCCCATTGATGTGCTAACAGCAACCAAGGCTCAACTACAAGAGAAGGGTATAATCAGCCCACATGAAGGGCACACCTTGAGGACCCAGCTTGGGTGATGGGGAGGCTGTGCCACTGGACCCTACAGGACACCTACTACATTAGGCCACACTACCAAGGCATGGAGTCAAAGCAGCTCTACCTAATACATAGAAACAAACCCAGGGAGGCTGTCAAAATGAGGAGACAAAGAAATGTGGCCCAAATGAAAGAACAGATCAAAACTCCAGAAAAAGAACTAAACAAAATGGAGATAAGAAATCCATCAGATGCAGAGTTCAAAACACTGGTTATAAAGATGTTCAAGGAACTTAGTGAGGACTTCAGCAGCATAAAAAATACCCAGTCAGAAACAAAGGATACACTAATTGAAATAAAGAATAATTTACAGGGAGACAACAGAGGGTGGGTGAAGCCGAGAATCAAATCAATGATTTGGAACAAAAGGAAGCAAAAAACAACCAATCAGAACAATAAGAAGAAAAAAGAATCACAAAAAAATGAGGAAAGTATAAGCAGCCTCTGGGACAACTTCAAGTGTTCCGAAATCCACATCATAGGGGTGCCAGAAGGAGAGGAGAAAGATCAAGAAATTGGAAATCTATTTGCAAAAATAATGAAAGAAAAAACTTCCCTAATTTGGTGAAGGAAATAGACATGCAAGTCCAGGAAGCACAGAGAGTCCCAAACAAGATGGATGCAAAGAGGTCCACAACAAGACACATCATAATTAATATGCCAGAGGTTCAAGATAAAAAGAGAATTTTAAAAGCAGCAAGAGAAAAGAAGTTAATTACCTACAGAGGAGTTTCCATAAGACTGTCAGCTGATTTCTCAAAGGAAACTTAGCAGTCTAGGAGGGATTGGCAAGAAATATTCAAAGTCATGAAAAGCAGGGACCTACAGCCAAGATGGCTCTACTCAGCAAAGCTATCATTTAGAATTGAAGGGCAGATAAAAAGCTTCCCAGACAAGAAAAACTAAAGGAGTTCGTCATTGCCAAAACATTATTATATGAAATGTTAAAGGGACTTATTTAAGAAAAAGAAGATCATGGGAGGTGTGGAAATGGGAGGGAGGTGGGGAGGGATGGGTGGGTGGGCTGGAATGGGAGTAAAGGACAGAAAAATGTACTTGAACAATGATTAAAATAGAATTTTTTAAAAATAAAAAGAAGATCAAAACTATGAACAATAAAATGGCCCAAAAAATATGTATCTATCAACAACTGATTCTAAAAAACAAACTAAGCAAACAAGAAGAACAGAGACAGAATCATGGATAGAGAAAGCATTTTGAGGGTTACCAGATGGGAGGGGGTGTGGAGGAATGGGTGAGTAGGTGAGGGGATTAAGACGTACAGATTGGTAGTTACAGAATAGCCATGGGGATGTAAAGTGCAGTATAGGAAATGAGAAGCCAAAGAACTTACACCCATGACCTGAGGACACGAACAATGGTGGGGGCCTTGCCTGAGGGAGTGGGCTGTGCTAGGTGGAGGAAGACAAAGGGGGAAAAATCAGGACAGCTGTAATAGCATAATCAATAAAATATAAATATAGGAAGAAAAGCCCAGCTCAGGGCTCACACTACCATTCCTCGGTGTTCGTGGTGACGTTGGTGTAATCAAGCGCACTCTGCCACCTGTAGGATGAGCGCAGAATGCGCGCGATTACAGCAGCAGGCTGGACCACCCAGGCTGAGTAAGTGCTCCACGGTGGTTGCACATTACCTAGTGACCCATTTCTCAGAATGTATCCCTGAAATTAAGCTTTATAGCATGGAAATTTCCAGAAAGAGCCACAAGAAACCGCAATCAGTAGTTCACTCTGGGAAAGAGAAACTTTTTACCTTTGAACTGCTTGTACAGGGTATGGCTTTTATATATATTTTAACGGCAGAGATTTGTTTCTATTGTTAACAGTGATTGAAATGATGTATGAGTCAGCAGTGAAGGATGTGCAGGACGAGGTGGGTGATGATATTTTCTAAATGAAGCAGAGCCCTGCCACGTGGCCATGGACGACAAGGAGACACCAGCCCCACTGGGATGGCCAGTGATGCAGTCTACCTTAAGTAGGCAGGTTGAAGATGGTAGGGCGGCCTGGAATGGCAGAGGACATGGCCCTGAGAGGAAAGGGGACCTGCCAGTGTCGGCTGACTGGTTTGCTCCTGCCAGGGGATGCCTGTGCTCATCTAGGCCTGCAACACGATGCTCGGTGTGTAGTAATAACAGTAGTTCCGTTCTAAGCACTTCATTCATATCAATTTATTAAACCCTCGAAGCAATGCAACAGAGTGTTATCTCCCCACTTTACAGATAATGAAACAGAGGAAGAAGTGAAGGAAGGAAGGAAGGAAAGGAAGGAAGGAAGGAAGGAAGGAAGGAAGGAAGGAAGGAGCCCAAGGATGGGTATATCTCTAAAGCAATACCGTGGGAAGAAAAGCACATATATTCAAGTTGAATTTTTTCGTGGATTGCAACAAAGGCAATCGAACTCATGGGTCCGTCAGAGAACTGAACAAAAGCTGTAGACAATTATGCAAGGAATCAATGGGATTCTTGGGTTCCTGGGAGCCCAGAAGTGGACTCAAGGCTCAGAACCCCTGTTCGGTGGGTTTTTCAGATCTAAGACCCTAGGATTCTATATTAAGGTATGATATCCAGTCCTGGCTGGTATGCCTTAGTAGATAAGAGTGCCGGCCTGCAGACCAAAGGGTCGCTGGTTCGATTCCCAGTCAGGGCATATGCCTGGGTTGTAGGCCAGGTCCCCAGTAGGGGGTGCATGAGAGGTAACCACACTGATGTTTCTCTCCTCTTTTTCTTCCTCCCTTCCCCTTTCTCTAAAAATAAATAAATAAAATATTTTTTAAAAAGTTATGATATCCCTTGTTCCCTTGAAGCCTACAAATGTAACCCCCCACCCTCCAAAAAAAGTACAAAATTCTCCAACCTGTAGTCTCCATTTCATGGATAAAAAGTGTCTGTGGAATAAAATACTGTGAAGTCCAAAATAAGTTTTTTTGTTGTCTGGCATGTGCAAATATTATAAGCTGTATAATGAGGGGGGCCATCTAAATTACTGCCCAAATGTGGACAGTTTTGTGCATGAAAGGAGCACCACAACCTGGGAGTGTCTAAGCCAACCAGGACAGATTACTTGGGGCAGGACAAATTTGTACCAAACCCTGTCTGTTTTATGGACAGTGGGGACTGGCTGCTTCTCCAGGAGACCCAGGCAGAAAGGTCACCTGCTCATGTGCCTCACCAACCCCACAGCTTTGGCTGATTCCCATCCCTGCACTTGTGAACCTGCTGTTCCTGTGCATACACACAGTGTGGCTTTGTGCCTGGCCTGGAGCATCCGAGGCCAAAGAGCTGCCCATTCCAAACTAGAGGTCAAGACCAAGAGCAGGGCCTTCGCCCTCCCCGGTGTGCCCTCCTCGACTCCCCTGGACTTGCAGCAGGCCTGCCTCCCTGACTCTCTGACCCAGCTGCTCACCGGATCAAAGCTCGGTGGCTCCGGGGACCTGGCCATGGTGAAGGCCACCAGTCACAGACACCTCCAACTAAACCGAATGTCATCCTGGAAGCTGGGGTGGGTTAAAATTTAACCATCAGGGCTCATGGTTTGCATGAGTTTTTACAAAAACAGCTGGGTCCAATCGACTCCACTGAGGTCCCAATCAACGTGAGGGTAGTAGGGGAAATCACCCTCTCTCTCCTGGGCTCTGCGGGGACAGACCCGAGATGCTAAGGCCCCTGATGCTGGGCAGGAGCCACCTGCAGTCCTCAGGTTTCCCCACCATGGTCAAGCAGGTGTGGGGGACTCTGCGACACCATCTGCGAAGGCCTGAGCGACCGTGCTCCCAGGTTTCCTGTGCAAAGAAAAACAGGAGTGATGCTCGTAAGTAGAATTTCTTAAAATTCTCAATTTCCCCAAATGTAATTTGATGTCTAATTTTATGGTGTGTTTCAAAATGGAAGACAGTCTGGAGACAGAATGCTTGAGTCCAGACATCTGCTCTCTTTCCCTGTGACCTTGGGCAGATCCTTTAACCTCACACTCACGGGGTGGTTGGTAGGACGAGGAGCTTGGAACAAGACAAGTACCCAGTGCCTCTCCCCCAAGCTGTTACTATGAAACATCCAGCCCAGAGGGACCAAATGAGCCCATTATTGGAGCTCCGGAACCCCTCCAGCAGAGGACATGCTCAGCAAACATGCAATAAGTAAGTAAACCTCCACCCAGCCCCGTCTGGGGACTGCCTGCGTCAGCCTCAGCCTGGCATCGGCACAGGTAATGCTCTGTGAACGTGGACTCATCCTTTCCTCTTCTTGGGTCTCAGATTCGTCCCCTGTCAAACAAAGGGCCTGAGTGGAAGGCTGATAAGTTGGCTTCTGGTGTGAACACCATATTTTGCCATGTACAACGCACAGTTTTATGCCCAAATTTTTGAGAGGAAAATAAGGGTGTGCATTATACATGGGAAGTACCTGAAATACCTTGCATCTGCTCTTGTGTTTTGTAATTATTTGTATACAAAATTTCTTATACCAAAATGTGTTCAAAAATAAATGCTAAAATTCCTTTATAATACAAAACCCAAGTCTCTAAATATAAATAAACAAAACAAACAAATAAATAAATAATTGAATTAAAAAATTAAAACAAAAGATTTTTTTTCCTGAAAGTGTGGACCAAAAACATGGGTGCACACTATACATGGGAGTGCGTTATACACAGCACAGTGCAGCACTCCACACCCTCCAGGACTGGGGAGTTGAAAGACCATGGGCTCCAGAACCAGTCGCTCCTGGGGTTGGGCATTAGTTACACCTGTCTGCAGTGAGATCTGGGCATTGCTTCACCTCCCCGAACCTCAGTCTCCCCATCTATAAAATGGGATGACTGTCACACGAGGCCACATGAAAATGCAATGACGTGCGTGGAAAGCCTTGGCACACCCCAGGTTCTCAGTGAGCGTTACTAGCGCTGTCCGATTCATCTGTTGGTCCACACCTGTGGCCAATGCAGAACTCTCCGTCTCAAAATCACAGGGCGGTTTCCAGGAGCATGTCAGGCTCCCCTGGGATTCCTGTTAGGCCAGAACTCAAGCCTGGGAAGGGGAGGGCGAGCAGCCCGGGGAAAGCCCAGCCCCAAGCTTTAAGAGGCCTGCGGTATTCAGGAGCTACAGTAGGTCTCCGAGAGCAGGAAGCCCAATGACGCAGCCCAGAGACGGAATCCACTGTCACCAGGACTCGCATCAAACCTCCACCCAGAAAGGGCAGGAATGGAAGACTTGTCCCAGCCCTAACCGTTGTCCTTTCAGTTGCCCCACACCCAGTGCAGGGTCCTCAGACTAGCACCCACAGCACTACCTGGGAGCTTGCTAGAACTGAGGAACCTCAGGCCCCACCCTAGACCTACCTGTAAATTTCAGACCAAACAGAAGCTATGCGTTCACATAGAAGCTATGCGTTCCCGGACCCGTCCCCCCCCCCCCCATTCCCAGTTCCCAGAGCCAACTGCTATGAGTGGTTTCGGTGCAGCCTTCTGCCACTTTTCCCACACACAGAGCAACCTGCACGCACACACACACACACACACACACGACTTCGACAAAATGAAACAGCGCTGCCCTGCACATGCTTATCCGCCCCTCAATTTTCTTTCTTAACCTAACCGTACCTGTCTCCACAATGGTCTCTCTGCAGCTGTCCCCCTTAGTGCTTAGTACAACCATGGGGAGCAGCAGGCCACTGAGATGGAATCTTGGCCCCACTGCTTTGTGGCTGTGTGCCCCTAGGCAAGTTTCTTAACCTCACAGAGCCTCAGTTTCCCCACCTGCAAAAGGTGGGTGATGAGACATCACACACAGCACTGCTGGAAGCATGAAATGAGGCGAGGTGTGGAGAGGCTTGGACCGGCAGCTGGCACCTTGTGAGAACTCTCTCTTGGCCACCATGTGAGGACAGTAAGTGGGGTTCAACTTGCAAATCTGAGAAAGCACACTCTCCCACATCTTCGCACACTTGTGCGGTACAGAGTAACACAGCAACTGCTTGGAAAGCGCCTGGACTGGTCTGTGCAGTAGAGCTCCAGCTGCTGCCCGGGGGCCCCCAGCAAATGGGGTCCATTCTGCGGAACAGGGAAGACTGGACCTTGCTCCTCTTCAGTGTTTTGTTTATTGGGATTTGGCAAAACATTTCATTTTGAGAAATAAAAGAAACTTTATTACTAACAATGATTGAGAATCACCAGTGGTTTGGCCCAGAGAGAAAAGTCAGAGTCATAAAATGTTCAGAAGTAATTCCAGGCACCATTCCCGTTGTGTTCTCTGGCCACGTTTCCCTGTGTGTGGAAGCTGCCTTTTACCAGCAGTGGGCATCTCCTCTGACGTCTGTGATCGTGACTAACGGTGATAGCTTGAGATCGGCCACAGTGGGAGTTTTCATGGTGGTAATCAGCAAACATTCCACATCAGAGCTTCTTAATCCTCTGCTGAGCTGGTCATTAAACTTTCAGCAGTGAACCACCGCGTGCTCGCAAACATTTAAACAAGCATTTCTTGCTCGTTTGTCTGCAGGGCTTCCTGGGTTCAGCTGCCCCGCCCCCACCCTGGCTGGGCTGGGCTCCAGCTGGCAGGGGGTGTCCAGACCCGTTCAGCATGTCTCTCCGTCCCTCGCTGCACTGGTCCCAGAGGAGGAGCGCTATGAATATTTACTGGAGGGCGGAAAAAGTGTAGAAGACTTTACCTTTATCACTTCCTATCAGAGAGCAGCTTCAGTTACAAGACTGTGCTGACACCAGCTTTCACCCGGAGATGCACGGCCAACTTGAGCAAACACTGGAAACCAATTTAAGGCTTTTGTTTTTTTTTAATATATGTTATTGATTATGCTGTTACAGTTGTCCCGTTTCCCCCCCTTTATTCCCCTCCACCCAGCACACCCCCTCCCACCCACATTTCCCCTTTTAGTTCATGTCCATGGGTCATACATATAAGTTCTTTGGCTTCTACATTTCCTCTACTATTCTTGACTTCCCCCTGTCTATTTTCTACCTACCATCTATGCTACTTATTCTCCATACCTTTTCCCCCTCTCTCCTCCTCCCACTCCCCTGTTGCTAACAGGGGATCACTCCCATGTGATCTCCATTTCTGTGGTTCTGTTCCTGTTCTAGTTGTTTGCTTAGTTTGCTTTTGTTTTTGTTTTAGGTGTGGTTGTTAATAGCTGAGTTTGCAGTCATTTTACTGTTCATATTTTTTATCTTCTTTTTCTTAGATATATCTCTTTAACATTTTATTTAATAAGGGCTTGGTAATAATGAACTCCTTTAACTTGACCTTATCCAACAAGCATTTCATCTGCCCTTCCATTCTAAATGAAAGCTTTGCTGGACAGAGCAATCTTGTATGGAGATCCTTGCCTTTCATGACTTGGAATACTTCTTTCCAGCCCCTTCTTGCCTGTAAGGTCTCTTTTGAGAAATCAGCTGACAGTCTGATGGGAACTCCTTTGTAGGTAACTGTCTCCTTATCTCTTGTTGCTTCTAGAATTCTCTCCTTCATTTTAATCTTGGGTATGATGTGCCTTGGTGTGTTCCTTTTTGGGCCCAACTTCTTTGGGACTCTCTGAGCTTCATGGGCGTCCTAGAAGTCTATTTCCTTTGCCAGATAAGGGAAGTTTTCCTTCATTATGTTTTCAAATAAGTTTTCAATTTCTTGCTCTTGTTTTCCTTCTGATACCCCTATGATTTGGATGTTGGAACATTTAAAGATGTCCTGAAGGTTCCTAAGCCTCTCCTTATTTTTTTGAATTCTTGTTTCTTCATTTTTTTTCTGGTTAAATGTTTCTTTCTTCCTTCTGGTCCACACTGTTGATTAGAGTCCCAGTTTCCTTCCCATCACTATTAGTTCCCTGCATATTTTCCTTTATTTCACTTAGCATTGCCTTCATTTTTTCATCTAATTTGCAACCAAATTCAACCAATTCTGTGAGCATCCTGATTACCAGTGTTTTGAATTGTGCATCTGATAGGTTGGCTGTCTCTTTGTCACTTAGTTGTATTTTTTCTGGAGCTTTGATTGTTCTTTCCATTTGGACCATTTTTTTCTGTCTCAGCGCTCCTGTTATGTAGTAAGGGGTGGAGCCTTAGGTGTTCACCAGGGCGGGGCGACCCATGTTACTGCATTGTGACGCTCTTTGTTGTGATGCTCTTTGTAGGGAAAGGGGCCAAGAGGCAACAGTGGCACTTGCTCTTCTCTCTGCCGATTTCGGTCACTTCCACTGCTTCCCACAATCAAATTGGGCCCTTCTGGTGCTGATTCTCCTGTGAGTGGGTTTGTGTATGTTCTAGGACCCTGTGGGTCTCTCCAACAAACTCTCCTGTGAGGCTGGGAGTTTCTCCCACTGCAGCCTCAACCCCCACAGGTGTTTTCAATCAGTGGTTTGAGGCTTTATTTCCACACACTGGGACCCGGGGTTATGTGGTCTGTCTCGCTCCCTAGGTGTTCCTCCCAGTTTACCTGCAAGTGAATTGAGACCACAGGCTCCACCAGCCACCACCTCACCGGGTCCGCCTGCTGCTGCCTTGCCAGCCAGCTGCAGCCTTACCCACCCCGCTCTGCAAAATGCCACCTCACTGGGTGTGCCAGCCAATGCCCTGCCCACCCCAGTCCTCCAGCCGCCACCTTGCTGTGAGTCCTCTCTGCCCAGCTGCCCATCTCTGCCCCTCCCACCGGTCTGGATGAATGTGTCTTCTTTAACTTCTTGGTTGTCAGACTTCCATACAGTTTGATTTTCTGTCAGTTCTGGTTGTTTTTTGTTTTTTAATTTATTGGTGTCCTTTTAGTTATGTAAGGAGGCACGTGTGTGTCTACCTACACTTCCATCTTGGCCAAAAGTCCAAGACAAAGTCAGAAACCTATCTAGGGTTTAAGCGACATCATCTCTGTGCAGGCCACAATGGGCAGCACCCTCTTATTTGGTGGCAGGGACAGTGTTCGATGCAGATGTTTGGGGGTCAGCAGCCCCTTCACCCTCCGTGAAATTTCGCAGATGCAACCTAAAGACCCCACTCTTCACACCTTGCATCTCCACGTTGGGGGCAGGCCGACTCCCGGGTCTGAGGAGGGTTGCCTCTGTGGCACTCAGCAGACCCTGTGCTCCGTGTATGTTCGGGGTCATGCAGCCGTGTTAACTCCCTGTTTTCCTTCAGAAAGGACCTCTCCAGGGGTGTCCAACCTTTTGGCATCTGTGGGCCACACATTAAATACATCACGACATGTAATCACAAAAAAAGTCTCATAATGTTTTAAGTAAATTTATGATTTTGTGTTGGGACACATTCAGAGCCATCCTGGCCGCATGCAGCCCGAGGGCTGCAGGGTGGGCGCTGGTAGGAGGACAGCAGTGAGGGCTGTGCCCTGTGAGCGCTGCCTCCCCTCTGGCTCAGGCCCGGTCTGCGCCAGGGGGCTTGGGGAGAGAACAGACAGCGGAGGACCAGGTGCTGCTGGTAAAGTTCTGAAAAAAGCAGAAGGAGGCCAGTTCTACAAGGACACCAGACAAAGGCCCAGGCCAATGAGCTGGCTCTGCGTCAGCTGCGGTCCGTTGGTCTCCAGAACGGGAAGCAAGGTGCCCGCAGGCGCCTCAGGTGTTGCTCTGGAGTGCTGGGCGGGCGTCTCTACGGGCGGACGCAAGCGCGTCTGCCAGGCTGTGAGGCCAGAGCAGGAGCCCCGCCCTCCAATCCTGCCAACCCTCGTTAATCTACATTACTATTCTCCTCTCTGCCCACAGTGCACCCTCTGTGGAAGAGCGGGGGCTCCGCGCCAGGGGGCTCCCGGCAATCCCCCATCAACATCCGCTGGCGGGACAGCGTCTACGACCCGGGGCTGCAGCCTCTGCGGGTCTCCTATGACGCTGCAGCCTGCCTCCACGTCTGGAACACCGGCTACCTCTTCCAGGTGGAATTTGATGACGCCACCGAGGGGTCAGGTGAGCCCAAATTGGAATTTGAGTTCTTTCTTTCCTTCGGTAATATCCTAAGAGTGGGGTCATGGGCTTAGCACAGAAGGGGATGCGAGCTTTATTTAAGTGCGATGCCTAGGGAAGGAACAGCACTGCGGAGGCAGGAACGGAAAGATGTGTAAAGGCTGTCTGCGGGGACAGGGGAGTGACGCTTACGTTAAAGATCATGATACCAAGCTCTACATTCTCCTGGTTTCACTGGGGACGAAACTAGGAGGAACAAAGTTAACTCCCTTCCTTCGTGGTTTACATTCCAGGGACTGGGAAGGTAGAAACACTAAGCTAATAAAAACAACTGTATTGCACGTCAGAAGAGAACAGCAGAGCAGAGCAGAAGGTCATGGGGGCAGTGCAGCTGCACGCAGACGAGGGAGGAAACTGCTGCCACTGGGGCAGGGTGTCCGCGTGGGTCCCCCTGCGGGTTCTTACAGGGTGGGACGGGCCACCAGCAGACACTGACCTGGCTGATGTTTTAAGTTTTTGTTTTCATATACTTATTTATTTTTAGAGAGTGGGGAAGGAAGGCAGAAAGAGAGGAAGAGAAACATCCATGTGAGAGAGAAATATCTTTGATCAGTTGTCTCTCATATGCACCTGAACCAGGGACAGAAACCCACAACTCAGGCGTGTACCCTAACTGGGAATCGAACTGGTGACCCTTCGCTTTGCGGGATGATGCTCATCTGAACCACAGCAGTCAGGGCGACCTGGCTGATGTTTTAAGTGAATGCCCAGCTGCTATGGGGAAGAGGAAGGATGGGGAACAGGGGTGGAACAGGGACCACCTGGAAGCTGTCTGGGATGAGGGTGGTGGGGGGCTGTGTGACAGGTGGGCAGGGGGCTGGAAGAGAGGCCCCAGAAGCCTCTGTCCCTTTACCAGGTCCCAGTGCCCTGAATGGGCTTTATGTGAACCAGCTCATTAAATCCTCTCCAGGATGCTGAGGAGTTTGGGTTGGCTTCTCCTCTGATACTTGTCAGGATTGGCTGCTCCATCCCGGCAGGTGTTTTTCAACCCCCTTCCGTGTCATCGTAAGCCTTGTTTATGTGGAACATCTGTTTTCTTTTGGGCGTGGAGAATGTTCGTACAAGCCAGGCAGAGAGTGCCCACATGACCGACCCCCAGTGAAAACCTTGGGCACCGAGTCTCTCATAGGCGTCCCTGGTGGACCACGCTCCATGCATGTGTCACAACTCATTGCTGGGGGGCCTGCGTGTCCCTGTGACCCTGTCAAAGAGGGCACTGGAAGCTTGCACCTGGCTTCCTCCAGGCATCGCCGCATGCACCTTTTCCCTTTGCAGATTTGGCTTGGACCCTCTCGCTGTAATAAATCTGACCTGTGCATTCGTCTATGTGCTGAGTCCTGGGAGTACTAGAGAATCATGGATCCTGGGGCCGCTGATATATCCCCCAGCCCCCATTCTTTCTGGGCCGGTCCCTGGCCTACCTCCTTTGACATGCTAGTTCTAGGATATCGTTCACTTACCTGTTGCCTAGGCAGGGGAGTGAACTCCTGAGGGCAGCCTGAACTGTGTTTACTAGTCTTCTTGGAGCCCTGGCGGAGGGACTGGGTGCCAAGCGAGGCTGAGCCTCCCTTGTCTCTCTTCTGATGGACTGGGTGGCTGCAGCAGGGGACAGAGAACCCTTTTTCCCTGTGCACACCCAGCAAAATGCTTCACACACAGCCTGGCTCGGCCTTTCCAGGTCTCTCTCCTCACCTCACAGGTGAGAGGGAGTTGTGTTTCCTGAGCAGCCCCCTGCACGCCTGGGGCTCGTGATCACTGGTCAGTCTTCACGGTAGCCCTCAGGGACACTTCTTGGGTGGGACTCCTTGAGCACGAGGGACAAGAGCCCCAACTCTGGCCAGTATAAGCTAAGAGGATTTTCTTGAAAGGCTAAGCCAAGCTCAAAGAGGAGAAGGGAAAACTGGACACCCGGGTCTTGGAAAGCACAGGAACTGGGCCAGCTCAGGGCTCCGGGGAGCAGGGGTGAGGGGTTTATTTACTTAGCACACCGACTTTGTTTTCTGCCCATGCTGATCTGGCCCCGTTCAATTCCCAAGGAGCAACTGAAATTGGCTTCACAGGTTTAATATGGTTTGCATTATTTCTAAACATTTTATGCAGCAACTTTAGAAGATTAAATAAAGAATAATAGTCCCTGAACTTTGCCTGATTAACAGTGACTCGTCTAACAAGACTGAGAAACCAGATGTGAGGTAGATGAGTACACACCCTCCCATGCCAATTTGTATGTGCAGCCGTGGGTCTGACTGACACCTATATAACAGGCTTGTGTTTTTTAAGTTTTAAAATATAAAAACTTTTTTTAAAATATTTATTTATTTATTTCTAGAGAGAGGGGAATGCAAGGAGAAAGAGAGGGAGAGAAACATTGTGTGGTTGCCTCTTGAGTGCCCCACACTGGGGACCTGGCCCGCAACCCAGGTGTGTGCCCCAACTGGGAACTCATCCAGCAACCCTTTGGTTCTCAGGCCAGCACTCAATCCACTGAGCCACACCAGCCAGGGCGTAAAATATAAAAAACTTTGAAGGTTACTTTGGACTTTTGTATGAGTATCATTAAGATACATTTGACAAAATAATTCAGATTCCCAGGCCAAAAGGCCTGGTGGCTGAACTTGGCATTCACACAGCCTTTGGTCAGTGGGGTACCCAGCGCCCTGACCCATGTCCCCACCGAGACCACATGCTCAGGGAAGCAGGGTCCTGGGGGAAATCGAGGTGCTATTTCTAGAGGAGGGCAGTTGTGCTGGCCAGACAAACACACGCTCTTTAAGGAGCGCCACCACCGATGGATGCCAACACACACCAAGCAGACACCACTCTGGAGAGCATGGGGGCCTCATTCTACACAAGGAGTGGAGGCTCAGAGGGGAGGTGACTCGCTCAGGACTGAGTGGCAAAGAAGTGGAGCGGTCAGGTCCAAGCCCAAGTCCTGCTGAACCTAACCCCCAAAGCCCTTCACCGGCCCCTCCTCCTTGTCAAGGGCTTTGCCCACACAAACTTAAGTACCCTTGGTAACAACCATGTGAAATGTATATTATTTCCCATTTTACAGAGGATGAAAACAAGGCTCAGAGAGATGCATGGCTGGAGGCCACAGAGCCCTCCCAGTGAGATTCTCTGCTCCCCAAAGGAAGTTTGAGGAGCATGAGTCCTCCGTGGAAGGGGTCTGCGCCCATAACCACGGGGTTCAGGTGGGAGCCACTGTGAGGGCGGGAAGTGCTAGCGCACAGGCGAATGCAGGCAAGCTCACGCTAGGTCCTGAGGAGAGCCAGCAGCCCGCTCAGGGCCCAGGTGGGTGCCGGCTCGGGCCCAGCCACGCCATGTCCAGTGTGGTCACCCAACAGAAGGGCCAGTGGGCAGTGAGGCCAGCCTGGGCGCCGGGTGAGAGCCTGCCAGGAGGACGCCACCCACACCCAGGCCCTCCTGGCAGGTGGAGCAGGGGCATCTCCATGATGCTCCAAGCACCCAATTGTTTTTATATTTTGTATCATATTATATTTATTATTTATATTATATTATATTATATTATATTATATTATATTATATTATATTATATTATATTATATTATAAATTTGGGTGTCTCATAGCATGTGTGCCTTGGAATCTAGTTCCTATGTCCCATGGGACTTCAGAGTCAGAGTTTAACCTGGGAAACTAGACTATTATAGGTCTAGGTGACAATTATTATAGGTGACAATCCCCAGAATCACAAGTCAAAGCCTCCTTTGGGTCAAGAATTTCAACCTCTTAAATTTTCACCCCAAGCTTGAATCATAGGAGTGGGCATGGCCAGTCGCAACAACCCTTTCTCTGGCTTCAGCGATTGGTCCAGGGGTAGGTGTGTGACTCAAGCCAGGCAATGACAGCCAAGAGCTTTTCTTGGAAATGTTAAAAGAAAACCTCTTTTCTGCCTGCCGTGTGCTGGGGCCAGCCTTGTGCAAGGCTGGGTCTGCAGGTCCTGCTGGCAGAACAAAGAGGTGGGTAAAAATTGAGGCCCAAGGCCATTGTCAGAGCTTCTGACTGCAGTTGTGCCTGAAGACGAACTAGCTCCTGGACTAATCAACCTCTTTTTTGCCTCAGTCAGTTTGATTTAAATTTCAGTCCCTTGTTTTCAAGAGTTCTAATACAAGTACACAATAAAAAGTCTACTTTCAGACTACTTTAAGAGAGAAGAAATAGAAGAGAGAATTGCCAGTTTCAATCTTTGCTCAAATGTAATTCACCTGGAAAAAAAAAGTAATTCAGCTATAGGCTGGGTCTGTGCCATCCAGGGTGGAGCGGAATGCTGGTAATGCTATGTTGAACTTGACCCAGAGAGATTGGTAGTCTGAGTGTGGTGCTTTAATACTCTCACACCTGTCTGAGAAGCCAGGCCCACATAAGCTTGGCCCTTCTGAGTACATGGAGACCTGATAAATGTTTAGCAACTGGCTTTCTGGGGTGTAGGGTGTGGGTGGAGGTGAGGGGGACAAGAAGCCATGAATTGTAGTGTTTGCTGCTTCCCGTGGTGTAAACACTCCTGAACAGCCTGGTGATTCCAGCCTCCCAGTGCAAAGTCACTGGTCGTGAGTTAAGGAGAGGCACATGGTGAGTCTGCAGGAGCCAGTATGGGCCTGCCTCACGCATCACTATCCTGTTCTTTCTTCCCTCTACTCCCTGCTGCCTCAAGTCTTATTTTTGCTCTCATTTTTGCAAGACATTCACTGTAATTGGTTAAGACTTCCTTTGTGTTGCATGTGGCAGAAACTCAACTCAAACTGGCTTAAGCAAAGAAGAGGAAAACTTACTGGCTTAGATTCCCAAAAAATTCAGGGTGTGACTGGGTCTGAATCCCCCACATCCCCAGCTCTGCCTTCCCCTGGTGGGTTCTTTCCAGATGAGGGTCCTGGAGTGGGGCAAGGATGGTGGCTGTAGCCCCAGGTGGCAGCTCGATAGACCCTCCCAACAGAGTGGCATAAAGGGATAGCACCTCTGTCCCAGCAAGGGCAGCCCCAACCCCAGGTCTCCGTCCCATCGCCCCATTTCGGTCACTCGTCTTGGGTGAGCTGATCGCAGTGACTCAGAGGGTGAGCTGCCCCGGAGGAAGGCGAGGCCACCGTGGAGGACCCAGGGGAGCTCTTCCCAGAAGTAAGGCCAGGCTGGAGAGGCACAGTCAGGGCTGTCTCCACTGGTCCTGACATCCTTGCTGGTGACCCTGGGCTGACCTCAGCCCACCCCTGATTCACATCACTCTCAAAGTCCAACGTCTTTGCACCCACCATTGCAGCCAGGCCTCTACGTTGACCCCACCCTGACCCCCACATTTTGGCTTCCCCACCACCTTCTCTATCTGGTTCAAAGAGGCCCACCACACCCTGCCACAGACTGAAAGAATTAGCTGGTGTCTCTCCGCGGCCACATAAATTAGTTGGGTAATCCCTCCCGTGGCTCATGTCCACGCAGGCCAATCTGGTTTTACTTTACTTGTCATTTTCTGCAGAACCCAGTTTCCCTCTTTTTTCTTTCCTACTTCATTCCCAGGCTCTTTTTCCAGGCTCTGGTCCCACCCTTTTCAGATTATCTGTCTTTTTTTTTTTTTTATCTGTCTTCTTTTTTCATCTCTGTTGGAAATTGGGAGCTGTGGGAGCAAAGGAAATGGAAAATACAGTTAAAAGAGAGTCAGTACTAAAAAAAGAGTTTGCAGCAAGAAACTGAGAATAACAAGACACATAAAAAAAACCTGGGTGGACTAAAAGAAAATGTTTCATGAGCAAGAAAGGAAGCGAGTGGAGAAGGTGCAGGGGTAGAAGTAGTTTTGCATAAAATATGATGACTTACACTGGGTAACACCAACAGGTGGGGCCAGAGACTCAAAGCAAAACAGAACGGGGAGGCCAAGCACATTTTCCGTCAGCATGGAGGGTTCCAGCAGTTTCTCTGTGGGCGAGGGACACAGGCGCTTGGATGTTCACACCAGCCAATAACAGAGGTGGAGGCAGCGGCTCCTTCCAAGGAGTGTGCATGGTACTGCGGCTCAGGAAGCCAGGGCTGGAGGAGCCCTGAAGGGTTTCACTGGAGGAGGGGGCAGTGAAGGGAAACAGCACGGGCTTCAGGTGGCCCCCTGCTGTCAAATGCCACGAACTGCTCCACAAATGAAGGAAGATCGTTTTCCTTTTCTTGATGAGTGGTAGTGCCGTTGCCACCTGATGGGCATGCTCGGGCAGAAAATGTGTCAAAGTCAAAGGCCGCAGATGGGTCCCACGGCCACTTGACAATACCCCGGTGCTCTGTGAACCAAATCCCACACGGCTGCAGGAGCAACAGTCACTGCTGCTGCCCGTGCTCGGATGCACACACCAGTGTGCCAACGGGGGAACAGTTTGCAGGATATCTAATCCTCACAAAACCCCTAAGAGGTAGGTAAGTGGTTCCCTTTGTTGGAAAAGGACACCCACGTCCAGGATTCAGACCCAGAGCTGTTTCCAAACCCTGCACTCTCTCCGCCGACCACTTTAAAGAGCCAGTGTGGCCGGTCCTGCTGCGAGTGTGGGCCTGACTCTTGGGCTCTGGGTGCACTGCTGCCCCCGCAGCCCACCCAATTCGCTGAGTGAGCAAATAGGGCGGCAGATGGCAAAATGTCTCTGTCTTCCATGCAAGACCCTTCTTCTTTGGGGCGACAGGGTCCTGGGCAGCCCCTCCAGCACCCAGGGGGCAGTTCACCTTACTCCTCAGGAGCAGGAGGTGGGACAACGTGGTATTGAGGGCCTCGCTCTGGAGCTGGCACAAGCAGGGTGTGAGGCTGAGTTCCCCCACTCACTGTCTGGCTGGCATGAACACGTCGCCTGTCCTCTTTGATCCTCAGTCTCCTCCTCTGTAAACTGCAGAGTGGAACCCGTCTGTCTGGCTGGTGGGAAGATTCAAAGAGGACCCCAGTGAACCACTCAGCTCTGTGCCAGGTGAATTAGGTACAGTGCTTGGTAACGATAGCTTCACCTACCATGGTGCATTCAAAATGGGAAGACCAAAACAAGGCTGTGTGCTCTTTTAGTGTCTTCCACCAGAGAGCACAGAAAGGACCGAGAAGCAGCTGCTGGCTCTCTTTGACTGGGGGGGGACTCCGTGTGTTTTCAGGATGGGTGGGCAGAAGGAGGACAAATGGATCCTCCCAGGTCCCTGCTCAGGCCGCCAGGACACTTGGCTGCCCGCGGAAAGAGCACTAGAAGGAGGGTCTCATAGCCGAGTACAAGGCTGGTGTGTAGCACAGAATGGGCCACTACCCTCCCCAGGGTTCTGAAAGACAGAGGAGCCTGCAGAGAAGGAGGAGGAAGGGGAGGAGGAAGAAGGGAAGAAGGGCTGTGTGTGGCTGGGGAAACCGCCTGGGGGACCACCTCGGGAGAGGAAGGAAGGAGATGGTGGACAAGATGCAATAGAAAGGAGGCAAGAAAGAGGGGAGATTTGAAAGGAGCCATGGTGGAGGCCGTGGAAGATGAACTCAAGGGCCTTCTGAATGAGAGGCTGAGTAGAGCCCTATACTACGCTCGGGAGAGCCCACCACGGAGACGTGTCATTCCTCGGGGCTGTTGATGTTGGCCTTGTGATTGAGAACCACACCCATGGGCAGCGGCCCCCAGCCTCCGGGCCCTCAGCTGCGCTCCGGTCCTTGCTGCTCCACCACAGTGGGCGACTGCCTGAAAGGACGTGGTCCACACACAGTGTGGTTCCTCCCTGCACACCCACCAGCATGCTGAGGTTAGAGTCAGGCCAGGGGAGTTGAGGAATCGGTTGATTTGCTTGGGCAAATCTTGTGTGATGTGCCCATTTTTAAGACCAGAGCATTCAAAGTCTGTTGATGAAGCCTCCCCTACTTGGCCACTGCCCCCACCTGCACTGCGCTCCCCCAACCCATCTCTCATCTCTCCGTGCTTCCTGCATAAGCTCCCCCGCACCCCCACCCCACCCACCGGCCCACTCGGACCATCACCATCGGTCTGCGCCAGCACAGTGGCCCCCTCTCTCTCCCTCCAGGCCTCTTATCCCCTGGCCCGGGCTGCCTACAACCGTTTCCATCTTCACTCTCAGGGCTCAGCCGAACCACCCCTTCCTCAGGGGTGCTCTACACCAGTTTAGGTCCCCTCCAAGGACTTATTCATGCCTGTTACAGCCCTCGTACCTGCTTATGTTCGTCACTCAGTTACTGCTGCCTGCCTCCCTGGATTCCCCTCCCCAGGAGGTCAGGATGGCAACTGACCGCTCTCTCCCACTCCCCCGTACCTAGCAGAGGGCATGCACACAGTAGGAACTCAGTGAGTATCTGTTGAATATATGAATGATTTTTCCTCTTTTATGCACCTGTGCCTGGCTGAGCCCCTTCTAATGGACAATCTCTTAAGATAATGTTTATCCTTCAATGTCTTTATGGGCAGGTCCTATCTTGGTATAAAGAGTGGCTGTTTCAGGTGACTGCAAATCTCTGTTTTGATGATGATATTGATGAAAATCTAAACAATTTTTTTAATCGTCACCCAAGGGCTTCCTGATTTTAGAGAGAGAGGGAGGGAGAGAGAGAGAATATAAAAACATCAATGTGAGAGAAAAACATGGATCAGTTGCCTCCCACAAGTGCATCAACTGGGGACCAAACCTGCAACCTAGGTATGTGTCCTGACTGGGTATCAAACCCACAAACTTTTGGCGTACTGGATGACACCCTGAGCGACTGAGCCACCTGGCCAGGGTGATGGTGACAATAATTTTAACAAGAACAATAATACCAGTAACAGTAACAGAAATTGTGGCCGCTAGTTGAGAGCTTCCTGGTGCCGGGGACTCTGCTGGGGAGCATTTTACAAGCATCACTGTGTTTGATCCTCACCATGTTCCGATGAACTAGGTGCCATTAGCTTTTTCAAAGTGTGGAACCTGAGACACAGAGAGATAAAACAACTCATGCAAAGCTGAACTGTGTGAAACCAGGATTTGAGCTCAGGTTTGCCTGGCTGTAAAACCAGAGCCAAACCATGATGGCCTTAGTGTTTGATTCCGAGGCAGCAATCTGGACTCCTGCATCCCAGGGTCCCGGGGTGGGGTTGTGCCCCCTCACACACACTGACAAATGTGCTGGCACCTGCTGGGCTCCCACTGCCTGGAGGGTGTTACAGAGAGCTTCCTGGTTTGGAGAACTCACAGACACCCTTTGCCCTCGAGCTGGACAGCTTTGGGACATTTCTTAAATCCCAGAGTGGCGCCAAGATCAGGCCCCTCGTGGGCGAAGTCACGTTCATTGCAGTTTTGACTAATTCGAACATCTCAAACATCTCTTACACTTACTTCAAACTTTAAGACAGCCATGCCTGCCAAAAGCCTGCTTATCCTGGTAAAAATGGAGCTACAAATAGGTGGCCATTGATGGCCACTGCGGTGAGCACAGAGACAGCAGTATCTGGGGCCAGAGCACCACAGCGGGGAGTCATCCTGGAGCACCGTCGGTCCTCAGGGTGTTTGGAGGGTCTGGCAGTCTCTGACAAAGTTCCCCGGTGACCTCTTAGTGCGCCTGCTCACGGAGAACTCTGGGGCGGTGCATGGCTCTGCTCTGAGGACGGGCCCTGTGGACAGCAGAGTCTGGGGGTTGGGGGCCGGCAAGTGAAAGGCCCTCTCCTGATGTAGTGGGCTTGTCTTTTTAAATTGCTTTATGAAGTCTGGCTGGTGTGGTTCAGTGGATTGAGTGTGAGCTGCAAACCAAAGGGTCGCCAGTTCTATTCCCAGTCAGGGCACATGCCTGGATTTGCAGACCAGGTCCCGAGTGGGGGGCGTGTGAGAGGCAACCACACACTGATGTTTCTCTCCCTCTCTTTCTCCCTCCCCTCCTCTCTCTCTAAAAATAAATAAATAAAATCTTTTAAAAAATAAATTGCTCTATGAAAGGGAATTTTTCTGACCCTGTTGTCATTATAAAAAGTCACTTTGATATTGTCTTAATCGAGGGCTGCAACCTTAAATTGGGTTCCTAACTTTCCAAGAAAAACCACAGAGTTTGCTGGAACCCTGCTGTGTGAACTGATATACTGAACCTTCAAGCGGGCCTGAGTTGGGGTTACCGGGTGACCTGAGGCACGTGACTTAACTCCTGAATCCCAAATTCCTCATCTCAAAAATGAGCAAATAGTACCTGCTGCAAGGAGGTTCCAGGCCCCCCAGGGGGGACCTAAAGCACCATGTGCAATGCCCAGCACATAGCAGGTTCTCAGCGAATGCTGGCTGGTTAGGCAGCAGCACTTACAGCAGGTGCCAGCTAGCCATCAGGCACCGAGAGTCACACAAGCTGGTGGACGTTGGCGCACAGCACCCGGAACCCAGGAGATGCTAACCAGTGAGAGCCTTGCTTCTTTGATTGGTTATTTCATCCCACTCAGAGACATGCCAGTGGATGCTGGGTTTTGCTCTTCGAGTGCTTCCAAACTGCCAGGCATCACACTAAGAACTTTGTATGTACCACATCACTTAATTCTTGCAATGCCCTCTGAACAAAACTAGGATCACCCCCATTTCACAGGTGGGGAAATTGAGGCTGGGAGCAATTCAGTAACTGGAGCACGATCACTCAGTTTTGAAGAGAGGGGGCCAGAATCTGACCGAGACCCTGCTCCTGACCTCCTACAGAAAGGGTGACATGCACCATTTCCCAGTTTTTAAACAAATACACAGGCACTTTGCTAGTGGGTCGTCATTGCGGGTCAGGTCTAGTTTAAGGGATATTATTGCAATTATAGATTCTTCTCTGTAGTCCATATCTGCTGGCGTTCTTGAATTTGTCATGCTTTTTGATGTGCTCTTGGAGCAGTGAGGCTGCATAGACCAGAATGGCCAATCCCAGAGTGTCTCTGCCAATCTGCCACAGGGGGGCGCTCCAACCCAGCTCATGTAGCTCATCCTCTGCCCACCTGCCCTACACCTTCCTCCTCCCATGTCCTCCCAGAAAAGCTCATGTTTTGCTTATCTCCTGCTTACATTTATATGTGATAGAGCTAGTAAGGGGCAGCAGGCTTTGGGGGGTTTGTTTATGTTTGCTTGGTCTCAGCCCAGGTTTCCAGCAAGTCCCTGGTTCCTGTACAAACGACTGGATGTCAGTTTGAACGTGAGAAGGAAATGTATATTCTGGAGGCCCCACTGAAAAGGAACATTCTTCCTGTGGTGGGAGAGTCCCAGGGTTTCAAAGAACAGACTTTTATTTATATTCGGGCTACTGGGTCTTCCTTCCAGCAGCAGAGAGGCGGGAGTCTGACTAGTAAGAGGGTTCTTCAATAAGGAATTCTGGGGGCAGTTCGATGCTGGTGGGGGGCAGTGTGGAGCTGTGGCCCTTGGGCTCCAGGCCTGCTTGGAGGGTGAACTTGGGAAAGCCTCTGACCTCTGCACCTCTTTACCTGCCAGAGGGAGAAGCCAGGCTCTGTGCTCACAAGTCCCCGCCCACCCTGCAGTATCTGGTTGCGGCTCTATTGTTGGCAACAGTGGGAAGTGATTTTCTGAAGGCTATTTTTGGTGGGGACCTGGCGGGCATCCATCTGGGGGCAAGTACACGCCTCATGCAGTTCGTATCATTCCTTTTGGAGACGTAGGTACCTACATAGAACTCTAAGATGCTTGAGCTGGAAGGGACCACAAAAACCATTTAGGTACTAATTCTTTTGTTTTAATAGATAAAGGGGCTGAGTCCCTGAAAGGTTGTGTAACATTTAGTGGCCATCATCATCATCATCATCATCTGGCAGCACTTTACAAAGTGATTTCCCCCGCCATTATTTCCACGTTTCCTGCCAGTGCTCCTCACTTTGCCGGTGGGGAGGCTGAGGCTCAGAGAGACTGAGCATCTTGTTCGATGTGGCACAGCCAGTCAGAGCTAAGCTGCAAATACAGGTCTTTAAATAATTATAGCATTCTGTGGAATTCCCTAGAAATCCCAGGCAGTTCCAAGCTACTGTAGGAAAAGAGGAATTGTGCTGTGATACACAGATCTGCTTACTGACTGGACAAATGAACCAATCAGTGAGCTGAATAACCCCACTCACCCATCTGCTGGGTGCCCCGAGTAGCTATGTCCTGGACTAAGTGCTGAGAATACAGTGATGAACAAGGCAAGAATGGTCCCTGTCCTGGGAACTTGACCGGATGGTATTTAACTCACAGCCTTACAAATTGTGTCCACCAGTTTGTGTCCAATTCAATGACTTAGATGAAACACCCATCACCCCTGTCTTCTCACACTTGAGTTCTGGATAAGATGACACAGATATGCATTAGTACCCTTGGGGTTACCTTCTGTGTGCGCGAGCACATTGCCAGTCTCAGTGTCTCGGAGCCCAGGGCATCTCCTGGAGAGCAGTTGGTCAGACGACAGGCTCTTGGTCACGAAGCGATGTGTGTTGGTGGCGTGCGGTCTCTGGCCGCCCAGTGCTGCAAACTCATTTCCACCACTGACACAAGGTGCCAGGCAGTCCTGTAACTCCTTAGATTACTTTTGCACTTCGAAGGGTAAAGTGGAAAGGGGCACGTTTGGTGTCAGACATGGGTTCAAATCCTGTCTCCAATCGTTACACCTCAGGGGTTGTTGGCAACCTATTTAACGTCTCATCATAAATTAAAACACAACAGAAAACTACAAAGGCCGATCTGCTCAAGTATCCTCACCCCTCAAAGGCAAAAAAACCCCAAAACACCACTCCTGTATTTCTAACCGCAGAGCATCTCCGTCAGTCTTGCGGCTTGAGCCCATCTGAGAGGTTTTCTTCCTTCACGCTCACAGTGCTCTTAGCCAGCAGCAGATTCAGAGTTTATGAGTTAAAATGTTTTTATATACCTAGTACAGAAAGTGATATTTCTACATATTTAAAAAAATTAAGACATAATTTGTATCTGTGTGTGTGTTAAGGGGAATAGAAGATTAGCCCATGAAAACACAACTTTATGACTAGATGGGACCCTAATGGCCTTCTCACCGATGCCCTTATTTCAAGTCAAGAAGGATGGCAGGAAGCTTCACAACTTCACAATGCAGAGCCCCACTGCCTGCATTTCTGGGGGGTTGCAGTAGGGCAGCAGGCGGGGGCTTCCAGGTCAGCTAGGGATGGGCCTTACCTCCCTCTCCATCCCCAGTGCGCATGGCGGGGAACACTGGTAAACTTGATCAAGAGCAGAGTCATGAGCTGAGCCTGTCTTCCTGTTTTATAGTCCAGTGTTTCCTGCTACAGATACTTTCTATGGTAAAGACCAAACAGAACATACCACTAGCCTGTCGTATTTGACACACAGAGGAGCTGACGCACACAAGGACCCTGGGGATTCACTCCATGGCGCTGCTGTGTTTTCTGGACTTGTCCCAGCCAGCCAGTAGCACAAGCTCACGTCCATGAAAAGCGAGGTATCCGATAGTGACCACTGTATCTGTAGCAGTTATCCATGCAGATCTAGTAGCAAAGTGCGACTAGAGGCAGGCCATGTACATCAGAGTCACCCAGGAGGTCATTAAAATACAGAGTCCCTGCCCTGACCCTGAACCTCTGGAGGGTGCCCACAGTTCTGCAGCTGAGAGCCAGATTCCACCATGAAGGTGCTCTCCAAGTTCATGTGCCTCAAGCTAACAGCTCTTGGGGAGGCTACACCAGGGGTTTAGAGTGACTTAGAAAGGAGCGTTCCTACATAACCTGGTTATAGAGGGGACTAGACTGAGCTAGACTGCATAGAGAGCAGATATGGTGGAAAAGGTAGTATGTTGTAGCTCAGAATTTGTTTGTTTTAAAACTTGCTCTTTACATACTAGTTTATGAAATTATTTGGTGATAGGATTTAAGCCCTTTTTTCATTCAAGAAGCAGTTTTTAAATTAAGGAAGTCTGGATCTTACAGGACCGGCATGCATCTCACAAATGGTTTTCCTTCGCCTTATTGCAGGCAGGAGTTGAAGCCTCTACCGCCACCTGGTGGCAGCACTGGAATCAGCATTCTCTCAGGCATTTACTGTGAGCACCTAAGGGCTGGCTTGGGTCCAGGTGACTGGGACATGGCGCCCACCTTCCAGTTAGTCATTTTAGCAGGACATCAATCCAGAGTGAAATCATATGATTTCAGTGCACGCAGTGTCACAGCAATACCACAGCCCACTGAACGGGCAATCTAACGCAAGTTCCACTGGTTTCATTTTTCAGGAATTAGTGGTGGCCCCTTGGAAAACCACTACCGGCTGAAGCAGTTCCACTTCCACTGGGGAGCCACGAATGAGTGGGGCTCGGAGCACACAGTGGATGACCACGTGTACCCAGCAGAGGTCTGTAGATGCCACCACTGCAGCAGTGAAGGTGTGGGTGCTCTCTCCTTGCCCAACTCAGTGGTAGGACCAGCCATCCCAGTGGTGGAGAAAGGGAGGATTTCCTGGGATGTGGGGCTCTCTGTGCCCAGACCAAAGCCACTGGCCACCCTGTCCATTCAACCATACAACTGTCTTAAAGGGAGGGCATTATAAGCACTTCCATTTAACAGAAGAAGAGACTGAAGTTCTAAGTGGTTAGGTAACTTACTGGAACAAGACAGCTGGGGTACAAGGACAGTTTGTGCCCCTGACAGCTTCTCACTCAGCCCTGTGCTCGTTGGTACTCGATTATGGACAGCCCTTGGAGGCATTTGAGGCCTCCTGCTGAGAATCTGAAAAAGCTTTGCAATAGAGATCATCCTAGAGCAAAGTAATACTTGCAACATTCAAAAATGGGAGTCAGGGAAAAAAACAAGCAGGTAAATGTTAGGAATTGGTGTTTGTAGTTATGGTGGGGTGATAACTGGTGCCTTACAGATTTCCCCCAATATTGTATCTGAAATTCCTCGAAAAAATGGAAAGAACTGCACGGGGAGTGAGAGCCCACAAGGCTGCCCCCAGACCCTATGATTAACGTTTTGTTGCATTCACTTTATCACACCTCTGTCCGCCCACCTGTCCCTTCCTCCACCCACCAACCACCTGAATTTCAAATGCATTTCAAGTTACAAACTGTGTTTTTTTCAACTTTTTGTTACCCTTGTTATGGAGTAATACTATAGTTAAAATCAAACTAGTGTCCAGCCAAACTAAAAAATAAAAATCACCTGTAGTCACACACCCAGAGGTGACCTCTGGAGACAGCTTATAAATAGGGAGTTACATCTATTGCTATAATTATATACATATTTACAAACATGGCAAAAGGAACATGCTTCCTTTCATCTGACAGCACACCTTGTATCTTCATAACTGTGGATCCTCACCATGGCTTTTAATGAACAATTATTTTAACAGGGAGGTTGTTGTAATGTATTAGCATAGAGGCAAGATCCTGGACGGGACCCGCCAGGAGCTCTCTCGGAGTCAGATCCCTCCTGGCCTTGCCTGTGGTGCAGGTTGCGGGGTGCTGTTTCCTGTGGAGGGGTTACAAAGCGACGCCAGCTCCCAACTTGGTGTCTGTGAAGGAAGGAGGCTGCAGGCAGGACCCTGGGCCCCACGGCCTGCATTTCTGGGAGGTTGCAATAGGGCAGCAGGTGGGGGGTTCCAGGTCAGCTAGGGATGGGCCTCACCTCCCTCTCTGTCCCCAGTGCACATGGCTGGGAACACTGGGACTTGGGAGTGAGGCGCCACCTAGAACACTGATGGACCCAGCACCCAAGCAGAGGATCCTGGGGCCCTGGGATCCAGCAACTGTGTGGGGAGGGCTTGCTGGACTCTGTCCTTGCAGACTCAGGGTTTGGGTCACCATTCAGAGAGGCCTCCACCACAACTCATTCCTGTAGAATGAAATCTGGATGGACTTCCAGGCCCTTCTAGGTTCTGAGCCAAACCCAGCATCAGCATCCATGCTCTCATCATAGGGAACCCAGAGCCCGGCCCAGGGGTCCTGGCTCCGCCCCCGCTTGCCCAGTGACCCAGGAGAGCCTGTTTCCCAAGCCATTCCCCTGCTCCTGATTTAAATCCGTGCCATCTGGTCAATTCTGATGCCGAGTCTGGACTTGGGAAAAAGGAAGGAGGGATGCGAAGTGAGGACACAGAGGAAGTTCGAGGGAGGGTGACCAATGTGGAGACAATGCAATATCTAGGGCATTAAACACTATTCGTTGTGTATCTGAACTTCGAATTTAACTGAGAGTCCTCTGTTTGATCCAGCAAACCACATTCAAGGATATCTGAACCATGTGTAAAATAGAAAGAAATCCAACCACCTATTTTTATTTTATAAAGTTAAAATGAGCCTCTTGCTCTCCCACCAAAATCACTGAGGTGCTTGCTGTGCACGGTTTTGTCAGCTCTCTGGGGGCTCTGAGCAGGCTGCTGGTGCCACCCCTCAACTGGCAGCTCGACAGAACCCCTCACATCATGAGTGGGCAGGTGGGTCTGCCACGCGGAGGGGCAGCGACAGCTTTGCTTCTTGCCGCATTGTGACAGGTGTGAGTTCTCTTTCTCCTGTGTTTCAGCTGCATCTAGTTCACTGGAATTCTGTGAAATACCAGAACTACAAAGAAGCTGTAATGGGAGAGAATGGCTTGGCTGTGATAGGCGTATTTTTAGAGGTAATCTCTTCCTGGGGTGTAGCTCTCCTAATGGAGAAAACGATGTGCAGGAATGAAGACAGCTTTTTAGACGCTGCCCGCAGAGAATGAGGTGTGCTCGGCACCCCATCCCCAGCCTTTTCCAATGAACATTTGTGTGTCTGTGCTGTGCAGCTGGGGGCCCACCACAAGGCACTGCAGACGTTGGTGGAAGTCTTGCCAGAAATAAAACATAAGGTAAGCTACGTATATCAAAATCACATAGTTGGGAAGGCAAAACCGTCTAGAATATTGACTTGTTTGCAAGAGGAAAGTGACCAGTGTGGTGGAGAGAGAGCTGCAGAGGCTATGAGCCCCACCCTGTAAACGGGGCACCACAGCAGCTCCGGCTGTGGCACCAGCTGGCTCCCTCTCTGGCGTCGTCGTGCCCCTGCTCTGCTCCTCCCGGGGCCTCTCTCCTCAGTGTAACTGGGGTGCTGGACTCTATTTGAATTTCCAAAACTTCGGTCATTTAGGCAGCATCTTGAAGATTTTTGCCATATCCCCCTGCAACTGGTCCGATCCCAGGCAGGCAATGACATCCATTAGTGAAAGTGTTTGTTTTAAAACAGATTGGAATAGATACTTAACTATTAACATTTATGAGAGCCTACCCAAGTGCCACCTGACACGATCCTGGTGGGGGGACTTAGGACCACCCCAGACCCAAGGGCACGGACACCACTGAGAGGGGACGTCCTCTGGCCACCCTCTGTGTGGCAGAGTGGATCTTGGCCCTGATCCCCTTGGACACCTTGTTGCATTAAGTGTGATTCAAAAAGACGACAAGGGCAACAATGTAGCTTTTCTTCAGCATCAGCTAAGAAAGGACTTTGATGGAGAAGTGGAAATTCCAAAGAAATGCAGTTTATTTGTTCGGTAGCAAACAAAAGCCTTCTGAGACAGAAGGAGTCACCGCAGTCCTTGAACGCATGGACGGTTGGGGCTCCCACCTGTCTTAACAATGGTGAGCTCGGCTCCACAGGAAAACAGGGGGTCAGCCCTTCCTCAGTTGGTCCACAGGGGTCCTTTGATCTGTGCGGTGCATTCCCCTTGATGTTGACCTCTGGGTGGGCCTCATGGGACCGAGACCAGATCACCCTTCCCACACCCCACTGCCATGTCTGCCAGCTCAGGAACTCCACAAGGTCAAGGTGCTCGGTGCATCCTCTTCCTCACTGGTCTTCGGCCAGAGTAAACCTGGGATGTTTTCCCCACCAGCATCCACCCCCTACAAGTCGTGGTCTCCACCTCCTGGTGGGAAAGAAAGGAGCTGGCCGTGAGGTCCTGTTTACTCAGGGGGGTGTTTTCCTTCTCTGGAAGGCTCTGCAGCACCCCCCCCCCACACACACACACACACACAGAGGCTAACTGACGGTCTCCTGGGCCAACCTCGCGGGAGAAAGGATGTGAGTGCAGTGACAGAAGACGCTGTCTGGGCTGCATACTGGTCCTGACAATCATCTCAGGGCCTCAGTTTCCTCACCTGAAGAATGAGTTAGAATCTTAAGAGGTAAAAGACCCACCCTTGGCAAGCAGGAGCCCACGCTCCGAGGGCTGGGAAGCGTAATGCACGAGAGTCATTTGTCGCAGTCTGTGCTCTGTCCTGCGTTCTGTCAGTTTTTAAAACTTTGCAGTGTTACGAGTCACCTCGCTGGTATACATTCTGTCGGTTTTGACAAATGTGTAGAGTCCTGGGTCCCCCAGCCAGAACCACACAGGTCGGTGCCCCACCCCACACACTCCGTGCTGTGGCGCTGGTACAGTCAGGCCCCCTGCCCCCAAGCCGTGGTGACTACCGATTTGTTCCAAACCTGATGATTTTTCCTCTTCTCCCACTTTTCCTCTCCCATGTTGTACTGAACGGGGCTTTCTTTGTAAGCCACCATCCCTGCTTTTCAGTGGGCGTGCATTTTAGAGAAGAGAACGGGGAGGCTTACAGCGGGGGATGTCTCCGTCCGTGGTGGCTGGTGGTCCGGACCGTGCCCTGGGCCCCCCAACACTCCAGCCAGTGGGGCTGGCAGGCTCGTGCAGAAGGGGCCCTGACTGGCTTTGGGGGCCCCACCGGGGGACAGCTTTCTGCATCACAGGCTGTTCTGAATGCTAACGTGCTTTAGGGACAGGACACACAGCTCCTGGAGACCTTGCTAGAAACACATAGATGTCCTCTCAAAATTTTAATTGGCAAGGAACCGGCAGTGATCAGAGTACTGGGACCCCCTGCTGCTGCTCCGTGTGATCTGCTGCCTTTGCATCCACCCTGAGGCCCTCAGGGAGGGAGGAACCCGTCCTGGCTTTTCAAAAAAATTATTATTATATTTTATTGCTTGTGCTATTACAGCTGTCCCAGTTTTCCCCTTTGTCCCCTTCCACCCAGCCCCCCACTCCCTCAGGCAATCCCCACACCGTGGTCCGTGTCCATGGGTCATGCATATGTGTTCTCCAGCTTCTCCACTTCCTATGCTGTACTTTACGTCCCCATGGCTGTTCTGTACCTGCCTATCTGTACCTCTCATCCCCTCACCTCTTCACCCATCCCCACAGCCCTCCCATCTGGCAACCATCAAAATGCCCTCTGTATCCGTGATTGCTTAGTTTGTTTTTTAGATTCAATAGTTGATAGATATGTATTTATTGTCATTTTATTATTCATATTTTTTTATCTTCTTCTTAAAGAAGATCTTTTAACATTTCATATAATAATGGCTTGGTAGTAATGAACTCCTTTAGCTTTTTCTTGTGTGGGAAGCACTTTATCTGCCCTTCCATTCTAAGTGACAGCTTTGCTGGACAGAGTAATCTTGGATGTAGGTCCTTGCTTTCCATCACTTTGAATATTTCTTGCCTGTCCCTTTTGGCCCCCCAAGTTTCGTTGGAGAAACCAGCTGACGGTCTTATTCGAGCTCTCTCGCAGGTAACTGCTCTTCTCTCTGTGTGAGCTTCGGCATTCCGATTACCGCGTGTCTGCACGCGGGCCTCTTCGGGTTTCTCTTCTTCGGGTCCTCTGCGCCTTCTGGACTCCCACGTCTGCTTCCCTCACCAAGGCAGGGCAGTTTTCTGTCATTATTTCTTCAAACAGGTTTCCAATGTCTTGTTCTTGCTCTTCTCCTTCCGACTTTGAGACAGATCTCCTGCAGCCCCAGGGTTCTGCCACCGTCTGGATTCAAGAAAGTCGTTTCTGTCTGTCTCACTTCCTTCATCAATAACATAAAAATACCCCTTAAAGGGGGTTCTGAAAATTCAAGGCAATGGTCTCAGAAGGTGTCTGGCAGCCTTTGGGGTGGGCACTAGGGGGAGGAGAGGGGACCCATTTGTCACCACACTCCCACTAGTACTTTCTGCATTTTGTCCCATGTACATAGGTAGCCTGTTTCCTTCAGGAACTAAGTAGAGCAAAAATGGAATGAACACCCTTTGGCCATAACAAAGAATGAAACACTAACACACACTACGCCATGGACGAACCTTGACAATATAAGCTGAGTGGGAGAAGCCAGTCACAGAAGTCCACACATTGTATGGCCCCACTCGGGACAATGTCTGGAACTGGCAGACCCACGTGGGCGGCGAGCAGGGTAGCGGGGCCTGCAGCAGAGTGGGGCAGGGCAGAGAGGTTAGTGGCAACTAGAGCCACACAGCATTTACTGGGGCTCCTTTTTGTGTCTGGAGTTCTTTTCTGAGGTGATGAAAACATTTTAAAGTTGACTGTGGTGATTGAGGGCTGCACATATCTCTCTGTAAATACACTAAAAACCATAAATTGTATACTTTATTTTATTTTATTTATTTACTTTTAGAGAGAGGGGAAGGGAGAAAGAAAGAGAGGGAGAGAAACATCACTGTGAGGTTGCCTCTTGAGCGCTCCCCACTGGGGACCTGGCCCACAACCCAGGCATGAGCCCTGACTGGGAATCGAACTGGCAACCCTTTGGTTCACAGGCCCACACTCAATCCACTGTGCCACACCAGCCATGGCAATTGCACACTTCAAGGAATGAATTCTGTGCTATATGAATTAGATTGCAACATTGCTGTTTTGAAGACATTCCGAGATAAAAATTTACAAAGTGGAATGACACCTGGCGCACGCAGTGTGAAGCAATTTACTCCCTTCCTGTCAGCAGCTTCACTAGCGCCTCCAGTCTCTGACTGATGGAAGCCAGCTGTGGGTGCACAAGCGAGGGTGTCTGGACCCTTTGATTTTGCCTTTGAAGGCCAGGTGGGAGGATTTGACACGCAGGGAGGCCTCCTTCCCGGGGGGAGAGGTTGTCTGTTTCCTGCTTGAATGTCCTCCTGCAGTGCGCCGCCTGGGCTGGGGCTGAGGCTGAGGCTGGTGGTGTGTGCTGCTTGCTGGCCTGTCCCTGCCTCAGCCTTCAGTCTCACCTGATTTACAGAGGGGCAGAAGCCACCGTCCTGGGCCTATCAACCTGAGGGACCCTGAGGGACCATTTCCCATGCGTGCAAAAGCCTGCTCAGTGCTGCTGGCTCACAAGGGGGCAGACAGTGGCCCAGAGGCCTCCTTCCTCTCTCACCCCTGGTGCTGTGCCGGGCAGCATCAGAATAGTAGCCCCTTGCCCCTGCCTTTGCTGGTGGGTTTCCTCCATGGTCCCAGCCCTAAGCAGAAGCAGGGATGTCCCCACCTGCAGGCTCCCCACACCACATCTCTTTCTATTGCTTTTGGTCTCATTTATTCATTCCAGCCTCTTTGTTGTTCCTCTAGCCTCTCAGGGCCTCCGCTCTGTCCACCTTAGAACCTACACAACCTCTTCCACCACCTCCTCCATGTCTTTGCTCAGATGACACTATCCCAGTGAGGCCTCAGGTCCACCCCCTTAAATCCATGCCCCCCCACAGACACACGCTACCCTGCTTTATTTTCCTCCATCTTGCTTATCACTGTGTAGACTGCTAGATGCATACTTATTGTTTGACTTACTATTGCTATCCTCCCACAAACGGTGAGTGCCCTGAGGGTGGGTGGTTTTGTGCCCCAGCACCTGAGATAGAGTCAGACTCACTGTGGGTACGAAATGCACGCTGTGGGTGACTGAGTGAGTCAGTGGTGGCGTCTGTCAGCATCCCTTGGAGCTCAGAAAGGTGGGTTTCTCCTCATCCTTTATAAAGCACAGCAAACGAGCAAACATGAATTGTGAAGTTCAGAACCCAGGGCTCCCAAGCTGTACGTGTGGGTGGGAGGCCCCGTGGGAGCAGTGCAGAAATCCGGGCGCTCAGCGGCCAAGCATGGCCGTCTGGGCCCAGCGTTTCCGCCTGCTCCCCAGGGTGCGGGAGATCCTGGCACAAGGGCCCAGGGAACGGCTCGATGTGGGGCATCCTCCTGCGCACACGTCCTTACCACGGCTCTCACATTGAGGCAGCTGCTTTAGGAGAAGTTCAGCTGTCTTGAAGGGGCAGCCACAGTGGAAGACAGTCTGGCAGTTCCTCAGAAAACTAAACATAGAATTCCCATAGGATCTAGCATTTCCACTTCTGGGTATAAGCGCAAAGTAACCAAAAGCTGGGCCTTAAAGAAACAGTGGTTTGTTCATGTTCACAGCAGTGTCACTTACCATAGCTACGGGAGGACGCAGCCCACACTCTGTCCATCGACAGATGCATGGGTGAGCACAGCGTGGCGCACGGCCCGGCCTTAGAGAGGGAGGAGACCGGCCTGGGCCACAGCACAGATGGGCCTTGAGGACACGAGGCTGCGGGAGCTGAGCCGGTCGCAGGAGGACAAGTGCGCGCGCGTCCATCACACGCGGCTCCCACGGGAGTCGGATTCACAGACACCGACGGTGGGGTGGTGGGCCGGGCCGGGTGGCGCAGCTGGTCAGTGTGTCGTCCCAGATGCAACCAAAAGGCTGCGTTCGATCTCCAGTCAGGGCACGTGCCTAGGCGGCAGGTTCAATCCCGGTCAGTGTGTGTGCGGGAGGCAACCAGTCGATGTTTCTCTCTCATATCGATGTCTCTCTCTCCCTCTCCCTGCCCACCCCTTCCTCTAACTCAAAATCAATAAACATATCCTTGGGTGAGGAATTTTTAAAAAGTAGAAAGAGAGTAGAATGGTGGGTGCCAGGGCCTGGGGCATGAGTGTTTAGTGGCGGCAGTTCCAGGTTGAGAGGATGGGAGGTCCTGCGGTTGGATGGTGGGGACAGCTGTACAGCAGGGGTGGCTGTGCAGCAGGGGCGGTTATATGGCGAGGACAGCCGTGCAGCAGGGACAGTTGTGCAGTGGCGTGAATGTGCTTGATGCCGCAGACTTAAAAATGGTTGTAACAGTAAACTTTATGTTGTGTATGTTATTTTACCACAATTTTTTAAAGTGTAATATTTCCACAGCCTAGGTATATGAAAACAAATAACTTTAAAAGAAAAAACATAAGCATTCAGTGGGGATTCATGTTCTGCTGCAAGAGTCATATGTTCTTTTTTTAAATTTTAATTGTTGTTCAAGTACAATTTTCTATCTTTTACTCCCATCCCAGCCCACCCACCCAGCCCTCCCCACGTCCCTCCCATTTCCATCTGCCCCTAGTTTTTGTCCATGTGTCCTTCATACCTGTTCCTATAAACCTTTCCCCCTTTCCCCTGAAATTCCCTCCCCTCTTCCCTAAGAGTCATTTGTTCTTGTCACTGCTTCCAAGTGAGACAACCATGGCCTCACAGTTCCCCCGTAGCAACATGGTGGCCACATCTCTGAGATGAAGGAGCCCCACTCCCTTCCTTCCTGAGCCCCTGCATCTCTGCCCAGCACTGACGCAGCCCGTGGTGTGTCTCTCAGGACACACAGGTGGCTGTGGGTCCCTTCGAGCCCTCCTGTCTGCTGCCCACCTGCCGGGACTACTGGACTTACCCAGGCTCCCTCACCACTCCGCCACTAACTGAGTCGGTCACCTGGATCATCCTGAAGAAGCCCATTGAAGTGGCTGCAAGCCAGGTGAGCTGTGCCTGTAGCCAGTGCAGTGGGACCCCGTTAAAGAAACTGTTGGGCAGCGTCACTAAGATATTGTAAGCGAGCATCATGGGTTTTATCTTTTGGTGCATTTTGGATGTTCCTGCATGAGAAGAATTTTCCAGTTGAAATACAAGATTGTTGAGATTGGACAGAGGCTCAGAAGTCACAATTCTTCTGACTTCGAAATATTAGTGTGTGAGAGAGACAGAGAGAGACAGGAGGTAGGGGGCAGGGGGAGGAAGAGGGAACTGATATGGGGGAAACGGTTATATTTTAACTGATCTAATCTTTAGTGGCTTAGAGTTCAGACATGGCAAGCATCCCCAATGACTAATGGTTGAACTTGGTCAATGCTTTCTCTTCAGTCTATGTGTTATATGCAGAACGAGACGAAGGAGTCGAGGAAGCGAAAGGTCATTCAAAGTTGCAACCTTTATTCAAACCTGCACAGGGGCGAACTCTCTAGGGAGTCGCGCCTGGCGCTTACAGCCTAGGGTTTTTATGCATTAGCAAGCAAGCTCTTATCCAGAAGCAGATCTTGCAGTTAGCGATTGGCCAATTCATGCATCGCGGCTACCTGCCATTGGTTTCTTACTGTCTTGCTACTAGGCAGACTTTCAAATTTTCAAAAAACAGAATGTTGCCTTTATCATCCTGACTCTAACTTTTTCCTGACTCGAACTTTGGCCTTATCATCCTGACTCTAACTTTGTTCATTGTTCCTTAAAAATGCATCCTGTTTCTGGCTCCAACATATGTCAGGGTAAAGTTACTTTGAAAGAACAGTAGTGACATTATAATGATGACACAGGTCCTTGCTCATAACAGGCCCACATCAGGTATTTGTTGGTGAATAAATTAATCAAGAAAGGGAGGCTGTAGACAGTATTGGACAGCCGCTGAAGAAGCAGGACCGTCGAGGGAGAAGAGAACATTTCAGTTCGTTCTGCTTCTGTGGATGACAGACCAGTAAGAAAGTGGGATTGCAGAGGATTTTCTCAAAGGCTGTATGAAGAAGTTACAGAGTATATATGCCAAGAGAAAACTCCAGAAGGACCACATTAGTCAGCTATTGCTACAGTAATGCTACATAACAAACCACCCCAAACTCAACAGCATATAACAAGCATTTGTCTTTTCTGCTTGTGGGTCTGTGGGTTGGCCGGGGGGCTCTCTGTGAGACTGTGGTTGGCGGTTGGGTCGGGCCCAGTGCCTCTCCTTTCCCCAAGACCAGTGACTACCAAGGGCTGCTTCTCATGGTAAAGGATGAAAATGCAAAAGGCAAGCCACACCGCACGTGCACACTTAAGGCGTAAGCTCACATCACACCATTCACACCCCACTGGCCCCAGCAAGCCCCCACAGTGAGGCCGCAGTTAGTGGGACGGAGAGGGGTGGAGCGGGCGCTCACTGGACGACACCGCAGTTCACCATGCAGACACGCACCGGAAAGCTGCTGCTCACTGTCCCAGGCCCGCAGAACTACAGTGGTTTTTATTCTTGTTCTTATCTCCATATTCTATTTTTTCTGAAGTAGATTTTGTGTATACATTTTTTAAAAGCTGCAGTATCTTTTCATCTGGAAATCTCAAGAATCAGGAGGAAGTCCATCTGTCCAGGGCAGTTTGCACTTAGGGATGACAGCCACGCAGCAAGCGCGATGTCCCTGGCTCACTGCCCTGCCCAGGGCAGTCGTTTCTGACCAATCACAGCAGTTCCCATCACCTCTGGTTCAGCTGCACTCTTTCTGAGGGCTCCAGATGTTCTCTTAGATGTTCTTGCAGCCTCACAAGTCTGTGAAAATAGTCTTTTATTTAAAAGTCAAGGAATGATGCCCTTTGCTTCAAGAGGCCGACCGGCGACATGTGGTTTGCAGATCACCTATCTTATCCCCAAACCAGAACTGTTGCCGATGTCAGGATGGCCTTGATGGGAGAATGGCCCTAGGCACCGAGACCCCTCTGTCACTCAACAAACGAGTAATAAGCACTCATCCTGGTGTGTAGCAGGAGAGGGTGGGAGGAGGTAGGAAGGAAGAAGGTGATACAGAAACAATGATGTCAGTCTCTGCCAACTGCCGCCGGTGGGAAGTGGACGGTTTTAAGGCAGGGTGGTAAGGCAATATACAAAAATACAGAGCAGAAGCCCCTTACCCTGACCAGGGGAGCTGGGGAGGTGGCGTGTGCACCCCCTGGACAGTAGGAAGGAGACTGCCAAGTGGAGGAGAAGAGAAAGGCTGCGTTTCTGAGACAGCCAAAAACAGGAGCAAACCAGAGCACTGAGCTCGAGTGCCCGGAAGGCCGTGTGTACCACGCCCAAACAACTCTAGAGGGCGCTTCATCAGCCACACAGATCTAACTCACTCAATAAGTGGTCACTGTGAAGGTAAAAATGTCACTTCTGTATTAATTAAACATGTGAGTTATTCTCACAGAGCTCATAAGTACTTTCTGAGCACAAATGAGATGATACATAAAAAATAATCTTTTTGTTCCTTGAGTGAAAAGTGAATCAAATATTATTTTCGCATTTAGATTGTATGTATTAGTTCTCCATCCCTGTGTAACAAATAGTTCCAAAACTTGTAGCTTAAGAAAATAATAATTACTTGTTGAAGCGCACAGAACCCGGCTCTCCCGGCCGGCTATGAACACGCTTAGCGCACACTGCAGATGGCTCGTCGAAACACGAGAAATAATCATGCACAGAAACAGTTTTCTGTAGGGAAGTAAGGAAGGGAGTGGCCACTCTCCAAGTCGGTGAGCACCTGGCTAAACCCCTAGTGGGGAGAGCCCTGTTCCTTTGTCCCAGTGGGTTTTTATTGAGAAAGTAGACACAGTTTGTGGGTTCAGTCTGGCAGAAGGGGTCAAAGGGAACACGTATCTTACAAGGATGCTAACAGAGTTTCTGTTGTGATTCCGGGCAGAGATTGGAGTTTTATCATATGAAAGGACTACAGGTTCCAAAGGTTTCCTGTCTGTTCCTTCAAATTCCAAGTTAATAACATCCTCCAGCAAACAGATCTCACAGGATCTTGCATATTCTTTGTCCCAAGCTTGATTACCCCAGGGGTCTGCCTTCTCGGTCCAGGCTGCCCCTTTAGGCTGTTTGCTAAGCCCTGAGAAAGGCTGGAGACAGAGGCAGCAAGGAGACTTGGATTTCTCACATCTGAGTACAAAGACTCAGGCTAAGAGGGGGCAGGGGTTGATGATCACCCCTTCCTTTCCACAGCCCCTCCATTTATTTCCACAGTCTCGTGAGTCTTATACCATAGGCCTTATGAGACCAGAACCTGGCTTAGGTTGCTCCTCCTTGAGGAGTCTTACCCGTCATTGGAAACTGATCTAGTATTTAAAGGCCAGGCACAGAACAGGTAGCGTTCATGCCAGGGGAATAAGTTTTGTCTCCTTAGTGGCTCCTGATCCGGAGGTCTCTCACTCAGCCTAAGTCACAGGGGGTCACAGCTTCCTGAGACCAGACAGGGCGGCCCTCAACAACTTGTTATCTCTCAGAGTTGCTGTGGCTCAGAATTTGGGGTGGTTCTGGCCTGGAATCTCTTGTGGAGTTGCAGTCAGTCAGCTAGGGCTACAGTTTTCTGAAAGCTTACCTGGGGTGGGAGGATTTGTTCCCAAAGTGGCTCACACAAGTAACCTGCAAGTTGGTGCTGGCTGTCAGCTCAGTCCCTCCCCTATGGCCTCCCTGTGGGGCCGTTGGCATGTCCTCACAGCGTGGTGGCTGGCTTCTCCAGAGCGAGTGAGCCAAAAGACCATGGTGGAAGCTGCAAAGCCGCTCCTGACATTGCTCAGGAGTCACCTCTGCCACATTGCGCTGACTACACAGGGCCATCCCTGACTCAGTGAGGGAGGGGACGACACAGGCACCAGGGACGCCCAGGAATGGGCTCACTCTGTCCCTGCACCCAGATTACTCTGGTACCTCTCTATTCCAGCTGGCCGAATTCCGCACGCTCCTGTTTTCTGCACCTGGTGAAGAAGAGAGGATGATGGTGAACAATTACCGCCCACTGCAACCCCTGATGAACCGGAAGGTCCATTCATCCTTCCAGGCCACGGAAGAACACACCAGATCCTGAATTTGTAATGTCCAAGTCAATGGGCAGAACTGACTTTGAAAAATGCAATGTTTTTCAAGTCTCACAGTCGGATCATATGCAATCTCTGAAATTAAAAAAAGGGCAGAAATCATTGTTTTATTCAATGTACGCTCCAGTTCTGATGAAAAGAACCACTTCAGAGAAACTTGAGCATGATGGGGAGTGGATGTCAGGGACACACACTATCCAGGGAACTCACAGCAGTGCGCGGCAGCTTCAGGGGCTGAGGTCGGCTGCCCAGCCCTCTGTCGGTCCGCACTCCCCTCTCCCCAGGTGCGTGCCTTCTGTTTCTCCACACTCATGGCCACCCCGCCGTTCCCAGGCAACAGAGTCTGGGCTAATGTCCTTTCACCCAATTCCAAATGTCTGGGCGTGTCTGTCCTGGGGCTGCTATAACGAAGGACCCCAAACTGAGGGGTTAAACAACAAATGCTTTTCCAGTTCTGAGACTGGAGTCTGAGACCCAGGTGCCCGCACAGCCAGATTCTGGTGCAACCCCCGCCTTGGCTCACAGGCGGCCCTCCCTGTGCCCTCACAAGGCCTTCCTTGGCTCACGCATGCAGAGAGTGAACTCTCTCTCCCTCTTCTTACAGAGCCACCAATCCCATCAAAAAGACCATGACCCCTTATGACCTCATTCAACCTCAGTTACCTTCTAAAAGTCCCATTTCCAAATACAGACATGATGGAAGTGAAGACTTCTACATATGCATTGGGACAGGGAGGGGGAGGTGCTGGGGGGACAGTTTAGCCCCCAGCAGTCACCAACTGTAACCCGAAAACAAGGGAACGTATTGTCTCACCGCTCTGGGGGACAGAAGCCCAAATTTAAGGTGTCAGCAGGGCTGGTTCCTCCTAGAAGCCCTAAGGGAAAATCTGTTTCCTCGCCCTTTCCCAGACTCCAGAGGCGCCTGCATCCCTGGGCTCGTGGGCCTGCCTCCAACGTCAGAGCCGGAGACCTCTCCACAGCGAAGGCTCAGGACCAGCTGCCATGTTATCGTGCTCGTGGCTTTGTTACAGAACAAACAAGGGGGGCCTGGGATGATAATACTATTACTGAAAGAGACTCAGGTCCGTCATGTCCGCCGCCTTATAGGAAAGATGGCTCTCAATGCCAGAGATTTGTGAAAAGGAAAGGAAACATTTATTTAGTGCTATACAAACTTAAAGTAGTGACCTAATGTCTTTGCCAAAATCCCAAAGTCCCTTAAAACACCCACAAACACACACAATCCTTCCTTCCCCCTTTTCCCAGTTTGGGGTACCGTATCTCAGGAAAGGAAATAGAAGTCCGTGGCTCAAGCAGCCCCCGGTTCTTCCCAGTAATCCGTGCTTGGCTGGCTGGCCTTTCTCTGTTCCGGGCACCATCGCTGTGTCGCTGTCCAGGCAGGATCTCCAATTAATCCAAAGCCATGCAGCACCGTCTCATGGCCTACTGGTGAGAGTTCTTTCACCCTTCTTTCAGGCAAAGTCTCTCTTGCTTCCCAGACTGCGTAGCCAAAAGGAGCACCTCAAAGCCATGTAGTCCTCTCCTACCAGAGCTGCAGGGGTCTCTACTCTGGCAAAACCACGTGGTTCTCTCTTCACCACTCCAGCCACATGGTCCTTTCTCCACCAGGGCCGCGGGAGTCCCCACTCAGACAAAACTGCGTGGTTCTCCCCACAGAGCTGTGGGAAGACAGGGTTGCCATTCGGCTTTGGCCAAGTGGCGATTTTCTGCTAAATCCGCATGGTGAATTCTCTCTCACAGGGCTGCGGGTGCCCTCTACTCTGCCAAAGCCGCGTGGTTCTCCCCTCTATGGCTGCCATGTCTGGGTTTAAATTCCCGCGCCAATCTTCCTCTGCAGGCCCATTTTCGACTCTTCCCACACTCGGCCACACTTGCCCTCAATCTGCTGTCCTTTCCAGCTTTTCTGGTCACCATCGTGGTTCTGGGTAGGTGTGGCCCCATGTTATGGAGCCAATCATCTCCAAGCTCCCACGCAGGCGTAGGCGCTGTAACTCCGGGGACCTGCCCCCAGGTTACTATTGGGGGAGGGGTCCCTTTCCATCCCCTTAGCCCAGAGCCGGGCCATAGCTATTTAGCATATCCAAGCAACCAGCCTAAGGCCATAGGTATGTTAAATGACCATGCCATGGATTAGCTGCAAGGCTGTTGCTATGGGAAACAGCTCTTAATGGGCCTACTCCATTTGTCCCTTTCCCCTACCCACACCTAGGGGTGGGGGTGAGGACATCCTAGTATTTCTGGATACCTTGAGCTCTGGACCCCATTTTAAATGTTGATTTGGGGTCCCCCCTCTTGGCTGCACCCTGTAACAGCTTCTCCTTGTTGTTTCTTTTTAATCGTGATGAAATACACTAACACAAAAATCATCATCTTTACCATTTTAAGTGTATAGTTCAGTGATATTAAATATACTCACCATGTTGTGTAATTGTCACCACCATCCATCACTACACACAGCTCTCTTCATGTAAAACTGAAACTCTGTACCATTGAACAAAAATTCTCCATCTTCCCCCCCTCCACCCAGCCCTTGGCGCCCACCATTCTACCTCCTATCTCTATGACCTGGAATGCTCTAGAAATCCATGTGAATGGAATAATGCAACATTTGTCCCTTGTGACTGCCTTGTTTCATTCTGCAAGGTTCATCCATATTGTAGTGTGTAGAATGTCCTTCCTTTCTCTTTTGGAGGCTGAATAACATCCTAGTTGATAATAGATTTTTATTTTTGGAGCATTTAAAATATTCCCTCTGGTAGAGATGCAGCTCTACAAATACCTAATCATGTCATCTTCCAACATTATCTTACTAGCAGATAAACCAGGAAAAACAGCACAGAAAAATGAGCAGATGCTATTCTGTCCACCAAGGGGCATCACTACACTCCATCTCATTTCGGGGAGATTAAAGAATAAGTGTACTCATGATAGCCCCCAAATAACATCTAAAATCAAAGAGAACCTATATTATGAAAGTGACTTATTTCGGCAGAGATTCACGTTTTTCCCCCAATCGCAGAATGTCTTGTGGCGCCCATAGGTCGCAGTCCAGCCTTGAGTGTTCAGTGTTCCAGCCCCCGCCACGGAGGGAGCAGGCCTGACGGTCCTTACACACGCTCTCTCCTGGGAAAGCAGGGCTGCTCACAAGCACCCATCCTGTTACCTCGCTCTGTCCAGAGCAGCACAGCCAGGCTTGGTGTTGGTTTACAAAGGCCCCAGAGTCCATGTTGTTTCACCACAAAACAAAAAGGTTGGAGTGCATTAGCAGTGGGTTGGGCATGGATGTTCCATTGGGCGTAGGGCTCCAGACGGTGGACAGCTTCAGTCGTCAGGGACATATGGTATCCGAGAGGGAAGGAGATATTTTTAAGTTTGGTTTGAACCCAAAAATATTTCTTGTCTTTTGAGAAAATGTAGCCATTCTCGAGGCTCCAGTGAAGTGGGCTGTAGCCCGTAAGGAGAATTTCTTATGACTGTTGTAACAAATGACCACAACTTGGTGACCTCCTGCCTCCCTCTCATAAAGACCTGTGAGGACATTGGGCCACCGGATATCCAGGATAATCTTTCCCCTCGAAATCCTTAACTTATCCACGCCTGCAAAGTCCCTTTGCCATGTAAGGTCCCATAGTTGCAGGTCCTGGGGATCAGGAGGTGAACATCTTGGGCTATTTTATTATTCAATGGACTGTACTGGCAAAACCTGTCTGTAGCAACTTCAGCCAAGCTGCGTGCAGCAGCCATGAGATCGTTCTTTGCTGGGGGAGGGGGAAGGGCCGACTGGGGAAGGTGCAGTGGAGTGGCGCCGGGGTGGGGGTGGGTATGGAGTGTTCCAGAGCTGTGCTGTCACTTTCTGTGGCGGTGGACTCCTCCAGAGCTGCACTGCCTTACACATAGCAGCCCTTGGGCACATGTGGCCATGGGGCACTGTAAACGTGGTCATTGTGATTCGGGGCTGAATTTTAATTGTACGTAATTTTAAGTAGTTAAAATTGAAATGCCACACGTGGCCAGCCGTGGCCACCTTGCTGGACTGTGCAGCTCTCTATCTTAACCTGGGCATTTGTTACGTGGGTTTGTTTGTATGTGAAGCACCACCGAGGTGAACACTCAGTATTCACGCACACTGCACAAGATGTACATTACACGTCGATTTAAACGACTACTTCACTTACCCACTCGAGAGCTCAGTTTCTGAGCTTCTGTAGGGAGGAAACGAGGCCACCTGGGATGTTGGCTGGAGCACTTCCAGGAGGAAACGAAGCAGGCGGGAGATCGGGGCCTCAGGATACACTGGCAGGGGTGCGGGGACTGCCAGATCCAGGATGTCACAGGGGTCGCTTAGCGGGGTAGCTTGGCGGAGGCCAGACAGACAGGCCCTCCCTGGCCTCATTCCTTAGCTACCTACAAAGCACATCAGGAAATAGACTGCCCTGCCCCGGGAGCCATCGCCGCCGAGAGAAGTCGACTCCGTTTACTGAGGCGGCCACAGGTAATCCATTCCCAACAAAAATGGTCTGAGATAAAATATGTTTGGCTGTGAAAGGATTGAGTTTGGCGCTGACGCTGGGTGAAAGAGGATCGGCTTAAAGGAGACAAAATAAATGTTGAGAAAGGAGCGTGATCAAAATAGACACATTTTTGTTCCACTTGTGAGCTGCCGTCCCTGTGTCCGCCCAACAGCAGGGGGTGCCCCTGCTGGGCACAGTCCACACAGCTCTGCTGTGCTCCCGGCCAGATGAGGGCTGGGTGTTCTCACCTGTATGCAGCAGTCCTGGACCCCTCCCCCACCCCGTGCGTCCGGACCATGGGGGCCCGGCCCCGACCCTCAACGCTGGTGTCGCCCTGGGTCTACGGGAGGGTTCTCGCGAAGCTCCCCAAGCCACTGGGTTGCGTGGCCAGGGATGAGACCACAGCAATCCTGTTCAGTTATTATAACAAGTTCTACAAAAGTTCTATAAAATTACCCTCATGGGGAGACTGAGGCTCACTTGAGGGGTGGAGACTCTTGTGATCTCTGACTACTGGCCGTCTTCTGGGACCCAAGCAGCGTTTCGCTTTTGCCCTCTCTGATGTCTACAGTCAAATGAAAGATGAAATGCAGCCTTACAGCAAAAACACAAAGTCCTGAACTTCACATTTTAGTGAGAAATTGTGTTCTATAACAAGCTGCAGTTGTATTTACAAACTCCATACAAAAAAGGCACCTGCTCACACCTCCTGCAGCTTGTTATGAGAGCCGCATTCACAGGCGCGGAAGGAATGAGGAGGGGGGGCCTTTGAGTGGGACGTGTGGAGAGCAGCCGGGGGTCAGTTCTCCGTGGGCCATTTCAACAGGGACTTTGGGGCAGGGAAAAGCCCGGTGTCCAGAGGAGCCTTGCGGGAGGGAGAAAGGATCCCAGGCTCCTGAGCTCCATTCCATGCGTCACATGGTAGTGCCATGCCCCAACACGAATTCCAAGACCAGGTGGGGTGCTTTTCTCTTCATTTTTCATGTTGAGGTACGTCTTTCCTCTGAATGCACAGATGTCTTTGTCTCCTGATAGACGTTCTCTGTTGGCAGTTATTTTTTAAAGACTGGTGTTAGCCTTGAGATGCAGATTTTCCTGGTAAGCACACCGAGCCTGATGCAATGCCCCTGAGGAAAGACATTGATCTCAGCCCTCAAAGCGCAGCAGGACAAAACAAACACCGGCGCTTCCACTCCCTGTCCGGAGCGGCGGCCAGGCGCGGAAGTCAAGGTCTGGGATGGCTCTCACTGTGACACCATTGTGATTCAGGGTTGTACTGTAGAATTTCTGGCCCGACTTTTAAAGATCAAGGCTTCCTCCCTTCACTTTTATGTTATTTTCTCATTTTGTAAAAATACAAATGTGTGAGAAGCTTGCAGGTTCACGGCAAAGGCTGTCCCTCCTTTCCTTCCCTCCCTTTCTCCTGCTCATTCTTGGGTAACTGAGTAAGAGTGGGCCGCAGGCTGACCAAATCCCCTCCTTATTGCCCCCCTTGGGACAAAACCCATAGTTCTTATGCAGTGACCCTGTGCACTCCCCCCCTCCAGTCCAGGCTGTGCACTCTGTGCCAGTGAGGAATCCAGCTGCTCCCCACAGCTGGCCCTGGCCAGCCCAGACATCCCCTCGCCCACCTGGTCGACTGACGGCTGCTTCCCCTTCCGCTCTCGGCTGAAACACCCACTCCCAGAGGCCTCCCTGGGCCCCAGACTGCACCTGGTGCATAGCTGTACCCCAGCGATAAAGGGGTCCCTTGTCCCGTAGGTCTTGTCCCTTTTGCTGAAAGGCACTCACCAACCCCATCTCAATAAACGGCACCTCCATCCACCCAGCGCTCAGGCCAGCCTAGGGGAAAACTTCTCATGGCTCCCCGCCCCCTGCCCCCACACCCAGCGTCAGTGGGTCCTGTTGGCCACACCCCCACCCTAGTGCATATTCCAGATCCACTCACTGGTCTCCATTTCCTCTGCTGCTGGCGCACGACAGTTCCATCTCTAGCAGGAATTATACCGCTAGCCTCCTGGTTTTCCCACTTCTTTCCAGCTTCTCCCCATTCCCACCTAATCCATTCTTCTCTTAACAGTGCTGAGATTTCGGAGGGGGAATGTCAACTTGACTATCTGCCTCCCTGTTCAAAACCAAGGCTTCCTATCACACTTGGAGTTGAGCACAAACCTCTCTCTCGTCGACCTCTGAGTGTGGGGCTCTCCTCTCGGCTTCCTGCCCCCAAAGCTGTTTGCGTGTCACCCGCACCTTCAATCTCCTCCTCAGCCTCTGCCTTGGCCACAGGCCTCCCTGCCGTCCTCTACCCCGACTCTGTGGGTCCAGACTCATCTCCGTCCACAGTCGCTTGCTGTCACATTTGTTAGCTGCTCACTGCTTGCTTCTCACCCTGGGAGGTAAGCCCTGTGAGGGCAGAGTCCTCAGTTGCTCTCAACACCAAATGAACATTCACGTGGTGGAAAGTGAACGAGGCACTCCAGCTTGTAAAGTTCAGTGCTCCTTGACGTCCCCGATCAGCAGTGTGCACTCTTGTCACGCTGTTCTCTTTCCTGGGAATGCCCTTCCCCCTTCAGGCTCAGTTTATAAACTTTTTTCATCATTCAGGCTCAGCTCAAGTGCCTTCTCTTTTGTGATATTTTCCTTGACACCGCCCTAGGAGAGGTCACCCTCTCCTGTGTGCTGCTGCATATCCTACTGACGTGTGCGAGAGTGAGTGAGGAGGAGCAGGTGTGGATCAGTGTGGATCAGCATAGAGTAACCTGAGGCAGCATGGGCCAGCGTGGGGCTGCGTGGGGCAGCATGGGGCAGCCATACTTTCTGGGCCCTCACAATAGGAGGCATTGTGTAGGGTGGTGAACAATTTCTAAAGTACAGAATTGAGCTCTCAGCTACCAAATCTGCCTTCAAAGACCTCTTGTCCCTGACCTGGTGTGTGTGGCATCTGCCCTGTGGCCTTGTGTCCAAAAGGCTGAGAGGAAGGCCAAGTAGCCTGAGAGACCAACTCCAAAAACCCTGTCTGCAAAGAGTGTAGGTGTCCCCAAACTCTACAGAACTGTGAGAGTGGCTTCCTAGCGCACGCACACCCACCCTGGCACCAGCACTGCTCAGCGCTGGGTGTGGCATGTGGAGTGAGTGCTCCCTGCAGTCCGGGGCAAGGTCAATGTGAGAGTCAGCCCATCTTCACACCCACTGATACGCAGGTTCAGTCACACTCGTGAGGCTGAGCAGTAGGAATGCCTGGCTCCCACGTCTACGGAAATGTTCAAATACATGTCAACAGGAGAAAAAAATCTTCTGTTTCCACCATACTTAGGATACATTCACCAACTGTTGCATTGAAGACTGAGGCTGTGTATTTTTTCAATGTCAAGAGTATCCTCTTTATCAAAATTTCCTGTGTCAGTTTGGAATATTTTTTAAGCAACAATGAAATAGGGGAATTATCTTTAAGCAAAGTAAAATCTTCTGATCCTTTTTACTGAATTCTGGAAATTCAGAGGGGCCCACCCCACAGGGGTTCTAAGTCCCTGAACACACTAACACGAATCAAAGGCGGAGACATCAGGCACAAGGGTTTTCATGTGTATCCACCTCACATAGTCCCTGATTGTTTTCAGGACAAGTTAGTGTGCAAGGCAAGTGGGATACATCGGTGGTCGAAACCACAAAGCACCCAGGCCCTGGCCCCGGCGGAGCTTGTATCCTCGGGGCAGAGAGCACTGTGAGGGTGTATAACAAACAAGGGAGGGGCAAGCTGGGGCGACCAGGGCTCCGGAAAAAGCAGACTGGAGGCAGAGAGCCAGGTGGCCTCACTGAGAAGTTGACATCTGAGCAAGGGCTTTCAGAGGTTCAGGGGGCAAACTGTGCAGAAACCAGGAATGGTTTCTGGAAAGTTCCGGAGCAGCAGAGAGACCAGGGTGGCCAGAATGAAATGAGGAGACAGCAGTGTCAAGGGAGGAGGAAACAGAGGGGACAGGCCCAGAAGAGCCTTGGGGACCACTTAGAGGTGGGGCTTCCCTTGAGGAGAGGACCCTTCTGAGCAGGCACATCTCACTCCTGTTCTTGAGCAAGACTCAGGCAACCTGCGAACAGCCCCGGCAGCCCGTGCAGCAGCGGGGGTGAGAGGAGTGAGGCTGCAGACATGTGCACTGCGAGCCAGGCCTGCTGGCTGTGGGGTAAGAGAGAAAGTGAGGTGCGGAGGATAAAGCGGTGTTTGGTGCCAGCAGTCCGGAGGACGGAGTTGCCCTTGGTGGACCGGGAAGGCTGCGGGTGGAGGAGAAAGCTGATCAGGCCAGACATCTTCCGTTCCCTGCGGGGGCCCTCTGACTTGACCTTGTCGTTGTGTGAGCTCCACGTTTGTTTAGTCGCAGCTTGCTTTCCCATTTCCCACCTATTTCTGGAAATGAAAAAGGGCAAAATGCAGTTTTGGGTTGGTTTTTTTTTGTTTCTTTAGTATTTTGTGTATTTATTTTTAGATAGGAAGGGGAAGAGAAAGGGAGGGAGAGAAACATCAATGTGTGATTGCCTCTCATGCACCCCCAACCAAGGACCCGGCCCTCAACTCAGGCATGTGCCCTGACTGGGAATCAAACCAGTGACCCTTTGGTTTGCAGGCCGGTGCTCAATCCACTGAGCCACACCAGCCAGGGCAAAATGCAGTTTCTTAAAAAGGGCAAATGTATCGCTGAGTGGAGAAAGATGGAAGTGACTGGGGTTGGACCCTTGACTGGCAGGTGTGGCCCAGTGGGCCTCAGGGAGCCAGAGTGCTGTGGGGGTGACTTGTGTAGCACCCCCAGAATGGAGTGCTCAGAAGCTTTTGGGCACAGTGAGCAGGATCTCATCTGGTTTCTCCCAAGGAAAGTCTCCAGTCACATGAGGTTGAGAGCAGAGGCAGCCAAGACCTTCCTGCCAGTGGCTGTGCCCACTTGGGGTGAAACTGTCAACAGGGACAGGACACACAGTGCCGAAGCCCCTCACCCAGTCCTTGCCACTTCCTTCCTGTCAGCCACCAGGAGCTGACTGACCACTGGAGATAGCTCATCACCCCTGCCCCTGCCCCTCACCCCACGATGGAGGAAATGACAAGGTGCCAAATGTCCTGGAGATGGCCAGCCAGGCGGGAAGAAAACCCGGGGTCCTGATGATGTGCAAGCTTCTATCGGTGTCTGCAGGACCGCCTTGTGGAGGCCACCGAGTGGGGCCTTGGGGCCTCTCAGGGCAGCATCACCTCTGTCTTGTCCCTCCCTCCAGCCATCAGCTGGCTCTGCATGGACGCCCCTTGCCCGCTTCTGCTGGCTTCATGTCCCACTCACTTCGGAGGCATCTGCAGTCACAGTATCATGTGACCATCACCACTATCTAGTTCCGAGATGAGTCATCACCCCACAGAGAAACCTGGTCACTCCCCATCTTCCTCCCACAGTCCCCAGCAACTGCCAGTGCCCTTCCTGTCACTGTAGATTGACCATTTCTGGACATTTCATATAAACAGAACCATACAGTTACATGTGTCTGGCTTCTTTCACTGAATGTAATGTTTTCACAGTTCGCCTGTGCTGTAGCATGTTAATGCTGCATTCCTTTCTGTGGTTGGATAATATCTGTTGTATGGTTATGGTACAATTTTATTTAGCCACCTGACTGCTGATGAGTAGGTCTGAACTCCTCGTCTGTTTCCTACTATTGCCTCTTCCTGACCTTCAGGAAGCGGAGCGCCCTTTTTGGGCACACTGACAAGGCCAAGCCAGGGGACAGGGCTGAGATGCAGGGCACAGCCCTCGCAGGGGCCGGGCACAGCCCACTGCCTGAAACACAAACTCCTTTCTTCATATGACTTAACTGAGCCGAGTGAAGCCTCTAGCTCTGTAGTCTCCAACTTCTCACCACGACTTGGAAACGCCCAGGGCTTTGGGTGCCACCTGGGGTAGAGACACCATTACCCTGTGAACTGCAGAAAGCTGGGTGGCTTCGCTGAGCATTTGAATGCAGCCAAAAAGATTCTGTGAAGGAAGGTCACAGACTCCTTTCCTCACAAGAATGGGGGATTATTCCAACCAAGGGCAGTGAATCTGCGAGGAGCCACCAGGAGTAGCTGAAATGCAGCTTTTTCACCGAAAGAATTGGCACGCTCGCAGGCTCACAGGCCTGCTCCCAAGGGCAGGAGGCCTGTGGGCCGGTGTGAGAGGCACCGAGGGACCCCAGCATTGCAGCTATGATTGAAGGCTCACCCTAGGTCTGAAGGTGGCTTGGCCACTTAGTAAATTACTAACTGCCTTATTTCTCCAGCACAAATACGCACCACTAATAGGGTCTAACTAATATTGATGCAAGAATTAAATGACATCAAGTATCAGTAAATCCTGGCCCAGCTAAACACTCAGTACGTGGATTGCTGTTGTTGGGCCAGGGAGACTGTCCCCTTCCCCCTTGAGTTCTCCTGGCTGGTCAAATAACTCAAACAACACACGGCAGACTAACAGGAGAAAATAACATTTTTAATATGTGCACTCGGGGAATTCACATGTGCATGAAAATTTCAAAGACAGTGAGGCAACATTGGGCATATATGAGCTTTCATACAACAGACAAAACAGAGAAACTGGGGTCTTAGATTTCAGAAGTGAGAATGAGTGACATATGGCTGCTTGAAAAAAAGCCACACACACACACAAGTAATTGTTTGCCAGGCAACTCAGGAACACTGGGAGCGCCCCCCCCCCCGCCCCCGCAGTAATGCAGTGAACATTCTTGGAGTCTTCTAACCAATGCTAAGGTGAAATGCTTAAGGTGATTATGCAAATATCCCTTTTCTGAAGCAGCCTTTCCTAGCTGAGTCTCTTTAAGAGAAAGGAAAGTAAAAAAACTTCCGGAGTCTGTCGGGACCCCCACAGTTCCCTTCTCTGAAACTCCCCTAGGAATGTCACAAATCAAAATCAGCAGTGGCTGTGGAGAGAAGTGAGTTAGTAGTTCAGGGACGAGGGAGCTGCGAAGAGAGAAAAGAACATAGATTAACTGGAGGACAAACATAAAACAATAACACACACACACACAGAGAAAAGCACCAATGGGAGCCCATTGCCCCACACCCCCTTAACCAGTCTCCCATTCCTGGGAATGAATCCATCCGATACAATTAACAGGACAAAAGCTGTCTTCTCAGGCCCTCTGTCCCAGAGCTGGCTAGACCCCCAAGCACGACTGACCCTAATTGTTTTCTGAGCCTTTATCCTCAGGGCCAGAAAAGTACTGGAAGCACCAAGAAGGCGCAGAGGCTCTGGGAAGCCACGAAACAGGACAAACCAGATCACGCCCGCAGGACGCTGCACCCAGCGATAACACCGGAAGAGCTGAGCCCAACCGAAAACACCCCAGCGCGCAAGCGCCGCCTCCAGGGGGCAGCTCGAAGCCCGCCCCTCCCCCTCGCTGCTGGAGCTCCCTGGGCGCGGGAGCCGTGCGCGTTCTGCGCCCAGCCCCTCCCTCTCTTGGGAAAGTAGAAATAAACCTTCACTCTCTTAACGTTCTTCTCTTTATGAATTCTTTCACAGCCTGCGTCACTGACCCCCCTAGCAATAATGCCTTTGCTTTACTTATCTGATAGAAAGTGTTAATCCTTCCTTTGACCAGATGTAAGTTACACACTGCCTGCCCCCTTCCGCTCACAGGAAAGCCACATTCTTCACTGATGGCTGTATGAGCTCCTCTAGAGCGCGACGACTCGGGAGAACCACAGAAATTAAGCCGTTAACCCCTGTGGTTAACCTCTGGAGTGTTTTCAGAGTTTGTATAGTGAGGTTGAGCCCTGGTTTCCTTACCATGAAAAGTTTTAAGACTGCCTTTTCCAAATCATAATCTCCAAAGCTTGGGAATAAGACCTTAATGTAGAACAGAATTTGGAGCTTTGAGTGTCTCTGGAAGGCTTCTATAAAGTGTTCAACAGATGTGTTCGGAATTTCTCCTCGTTGAGTACATAATTCAACTTTTGACCAGTTCACTTTGGGAGGAAAGAACTCCATTATCATTCTTATCAACCCTTGAATGTTGGCCTCTAGTTGGAGAGCCTGGGAGAGGGTCTGACCAACTGTCCCCCCTGTGGGGGACGAGGGCATTCTTCAGGTGATCATCTTAATGGGGGAACTCAAGAGTTGGAAGATTTTCTAGTTTTAAGTTATAATGAATAAGTTTAGCAATTGATACATGTAAAAAGGTATTTTTTCAGGAATTGAAGCTATGCCCCACCCTGATTCCAGGAAGCCACAAGTAATTCCACCTTTGTGCCCTGGAGGGCTGGAAGCCGTCCCCTTGTGCTCCAGGGAGAGAGGTCTGGCGCTCAGGACACAGATAAAGAATCACCCATGAGCAGATGAAAGGATGCGAAGAAAATCGCCAGGTGCAGCTTTTATCTGATTAACCTTTTCCCTGAATTCCAAACCCTTTACCTAGTTTTTTCCTGAATTCTAGACCCCTTACCTACACTTTTTTCTCATAGAAAAGGTTGACTGGAAATTAAATGTAAGACAGTCTTTTAGGGTATAACCTACAGTCTTCTAGGGTTGGGGGCCATCTGATTAAAGCGTCCATGAAGATTCAACCCTTGACTCTACTTCCGAGTCCTGGTGGGGACAGGCCCCGTGAATCCAACCTCCCCGCTCAGCCTGGCCTGTCTGACAACCACAGTGCTGTCACGGGTTGCAAGTGCTCCCTCGGCAGCCAGTCCCGCTCCTGGCACATGGGGCTGTAACAGCTATTAATCTTTCTGATTCCCTCTGAACTCTGTTGGGTCTTCTGAGAGAGAGGGTAAGAGGGCTTTGTAAGTTAAAAGATCAGCTGCTGTCCAGGGTGTTACAGAACAAGGGGGTGGGGGTCTGGGACGATATACCATTACTGAAACGAACACCCCCCCAGGTTTGTTATGTCCGCTACCAGAGGAAAGACATCTCTCAATGCCAGAAATTCGTGAAAAGGAAAGAAAATGTCTATTTAATGCTATACAAACTTAAAGTAGTGACCTAATGTCTTCATCAAAATCCCAAAGTCCCTTAAAACACCCACAAACGCACACAGTCCTTCCTTCCCCCTCTGCCCTGACTGGGGTACTGTGTTTCAGGAAAGGAAATAGAAGTCCATGGCTCAGGCAGTGTCTGATTCTTCCCAGTAATCCATGCTCGGCTGGCAGGCCTCTCTCGGTTCTTGGCACCATCCGCTGTGTCGCTGTCCAGGCAGGATCTCCAATTAATCCAAAGCCATGCAGCACCGTCTCATGGCCTACTGGTGAGAGTTCTTTCACCCTTCTTCCAGGCAAAGTCTCTCTTGCTTCCCAGGCTGCATGGCCAAAAGGAGCACCCCAAAGCCATGTAGTCCTGTCCTACCAGAGCTGTAGGGTCTGCACTTTGGCAAAACCTCGTGGTTCTCCCCACAAAGCTGCGGGGAGACAGGGTTGCCACTCGGCTTTGGCCGAGTGGCGATTTTCTTCTAAATCTGCATGGTGAATTCTCTCTCACAGGGCTGCGGGTGCCCTCTACTCTGCCAAAAGCCACATGGTTCTCTCTCCTATGGCTGCCGTGTCTGGGTTTAAATCCCCACACCAATCTTCCTCTGCAGCCCTATTTCTGACTCCTCCCACACTCAGCCACACTTGCCCTCAATCTGCTGTCCTTTCCAGCTTTTCTGCTCACCATCATGGATCTGAGCAAGTGTCACCCCATGTCGTGGAGCCAATCTTCTCTGAGCTCCCACACAGTTGCTATAACTCAGGGGACCTGCCCCCCAGTAACATCTTGTGTGGGGGGGGTCCTTTTCCATCCCGCTGGAGCATGGCCATAGCTATTTAGCATATCTAAGCGACCAGCCAAAGGTTATAGGTATGTTAAATGACCACACCAGAGGTTAGCTGCAAGGCTATTGCTATGGGAAACAGCTCTCAATGGGCCTACTCTATTTGTCCCTTTCCCCAACCCACACTTGGGGCGGGAGCGGTGAGGATATCCTAATATTTTCTGAACACCTTGAGTTCTGGGCCCCATTTCAAATGTCCATTTGGGTCCCCCCTCTTGGCTGCACCCTGTAACACAGGGACGTTGTGCCCGAGTCACTGAAGCCAGGCAGGCCTGTGTATGAAGCCTGGGACACAGGAGAAATCAAAGGGGACAGCAAAGTGGGTCTTTCTGCCTTTCCTGATGTCCAGCTTTTATACAAATTACCTGGCCACTTCTTAGCTTAGAGGTCAGGCCCGGATACCCTATGTAAATCTTGTGAGAAAAGGGAAATTAAAACAGGCAGCTGGGGATTTAAGGGGTATTCTGGGGAGGTTGGAGGGTACTTAGGGTGTAAGAGGTCTGACTGGGGAACTGGAGTTAGGTTTTGGGAGGGGGCATTTAGACCAGAAGATTTTCTGCACAGTTAGGGGCAGGGAATTGTGGGGAAAGGGACACTTTTAAACTGGGTGTCCTGCTTCTCTGTTTTCTGTTTTCAAATTGATCTTCCCACAAACACCAACAAGGCAGTTGCTTGTTACAAGAACTTTCTAAAATTCATTTTAAATATAGAAGTTTCTCTAATTCAGTCCTGGCTGGTGTGGTTCAGTGAATTGAGCACTGGACTGCAAATTGAAAGGTTGCCAGTTCGATTCCCAGTCAGGGTGCATGCTTGGGTTGCAGGCCAGGTCCCCAACTGGGCATCTGCAAGAAGCAACCAATTGATGTTTCTCTCGCACATTGATGTTTCTCTCCTTTTCTGCTCCTCTTCCCCTTTCTCTAAAAATAAATAAAAATAAAATCTTAAAAAGAAGTTTCTCTAATTCAAAAATCTGTGTTCTGGTCATTGATGGATAGGATCCTCATCAGTATATTTATTCCAATATCCACTCATTCCAATAAGCCTTTTAATGGAAAGACCCGAGGTTACCTTCTCAGGCTTAGAGTAAATTTTTACCAAGCACATTAAAGGTGTCCCTGGAGTGTGCTCATAGTGTAGACCCTGTGATCTAAAAATTTACTCCCAAAGAAAATCAGAGGAAGCACAGACCTTCGTTACCCAGGCTACAAGGACGGTGTAGTTCTGGATGCAGTGTCTTGGGTCTCTCAGAAAATTTGAGACCTCCAGCCACAGACCTGCTAACTTGTGGAAACCGGGCAGGCGCTACTAGAATGAGATTTTTCCAGCACTCACAATTAACAATGGTTTAGACAACACAGGCCCCTAATGGTCTGGGATCCCTTATGAAAAACTCCCCCGAGAGATGGCACAGCTGGACAAAGAGGCACTCAGAGCCCCACCGTATTCCACTGGCTACCAGATGTACCTGTAAATGCACCTTCCAGATGGTGGAGAAAATATTTTCACTGGTCACTAAGCCCAGGTCTTAGGATACAGAACAAGATGGAAAAAAAGAACCACCCCAACTCATCCAGTTTTTATAGGGACTCACAGCAAAGTTTGCCTGAAAGGCATTAGTCTAGGGAGAGCCACTTAACTCCCCAGTCTAGGAGGCCGGCTCGGACAACAGGCTTATAGGCGTCTCTGCCTGAGTTCTCTTCCTGTGGAATCTCCTTCTTATGACAAACAACGTAAAAGGCATTGACACTGGGGAGAAAAAAAGACCATCTCTGTAGAAAAGGATCGATAAAGAAAACCCAAGTCAAGAGGCCAAGAATCAGCTTCATAAATATTTTCTGCCAATCTAAATTTAGAAGACAGAAGAAGGACTCTCACCACTTCGGTCTTGTACGGAACCCCGCAGAAAAAGACCCGAGCGAGTGAGTGATGAGGCAGCAGGGAACAACTGTCACAGTGGCCGCAGTCCCCGAGGCCAGCAGCAGCCGAGCCTGCGACGCTCCTGGCTGGCGTGGCTGAGCAGACTTTCCCCTTACCACTTCAGGTCTGCTGGATGAATAATTCAAACAACACACAGCGGATTAACAAGAGAAATGAAATTTTTAATAAGTGCACACAGGGAATTTGCACAAGCATGAAAATTCCAAAGACAGTGAGGCCACCTCAGGTATATATGACATTTTGAACAGTGCAGAAAAGGGAGGAAAGGGGTCTCGGATTTCAGAAGTGAGGATGGGCTATCTGCCTCTACTAGAGGAAAACTGGAACTCACTCAGCAGGTAAATTTTTGCTAAGAACTCTGGCACAAGGACACGGGGCTGATGTAGGGAACATGCCTGGAGCCTTCCTGACTAACACTAGCGTGGAATGCTTAAGGCGCTTGCTGATGCCAAGGTTCCCTTCCTGAGGCAGGTTTTCCTATCTGGATTGCTTTAAGAAAGAGGGGAAGTAAAACATTCTTTTTGAGTGTGTTGGGCTTTCATTGATTTCAGTCTGAAATACTCTGCGTGCCAGGGTGGCATGTTCCTGGGACACTTGTTCCCAGCCCCCACGAGAGACGCCCGCATCTGCCAGGACCCAGAGCCTAATTGTGGATATCGCTAAGGGCAGTCCCACCTTTTCAAGCATGCAGACAGGAAAAATGAGCAGCTGAGCACAATAAAAGCATGGCTTTTAAAAATAAATTTCCAGAAGAAAAAAGGACACTTGCTATGTGAAAAGAACACAAACATTTCTCCCATATGGCTGAGAACACACCCAGCAGGGCAGCCCCATGATGGGGGCAAGCTCCCACATCCATGATTTTGCAGGCATATATTTTCTGGGGAAAAGAATGAGTTCAAAAGAAGAGCAAGGATCTAACGGGGTTATAAACACTCAGGCCATCACTCTCGAATTCCTGGAGGTGATTAAAACCACAACCTTGAACATCAGGAAAACTATATTGCAAAAACAAACAAAGAATTGTCTACTTTACTCCCTTTCCAACTCTCTACAACCTCGCTGCTCTATTATGGTTGCTTATAAGGAGACAGAACAATGACACAGCTCTAACCCAGTTAGAGAGGGCAAGCTGTGAACCTCTCTGCTCTGGGAGATATTGTATCTGCCTTATTTCATTTAAACCTCAAACAAGTACTGTCACTTCCCACTGTGCAGAGGTAGGAGCCGAAGCACAGGCTGAGCTTCCTTCTAAAGCCAGGACACTAGCCACTCTGCGTGCACTTGGGTAAATGCAGTCTAAGTCAGCTGTAAACGCAGGTTGCTGAGGGACGTGTGGAAATAAACAGAGGAAAACCTCGTTCGAAGTGGAGTCCCCCGAAGTGGAAGCTCTCACACATGTGTTGTTCCACCCATCACAACTCACTTTATGAACTGGGGCAGAAAGAAGCTTACTTCTCAGACCCAGAGAGGAGGAAGATTTTCTCCTCACCTAGCAATAGCCAAGCCAATGACAATCGACCATCACCCTGAACTCTCGTTTTCCTCCAACAGACTTTTGCTCATACCCACTCCTCTCAACTTCCTTCCTTTTTTCCATTAAAAAATGCTCCCCTCCTCTGTTCTGTGGGCTTGCCTGTGGTTGATATGTTCTGAATTGGGTTCCTCTGTCGTTCCCAAATAAACTGGTTTTGCTGGTAAAATAACTAGCTGTTTTATTTTCAAGGTTGACAAGCAAGAACAATGTAGGGTGGAAGCAAGGCTTTTAAACCCTGTAAGACAAGGCGAGCCCACTGTCTCTCAGAGCAAAGGGTCTGTCTGCAGCCAGAAAGCTACTCTCATGTGTTTTGTGACATTCATTTACCTACAGAAACAACAGGCTTGCTTTAAGGGAAACACACCTGGAGATGACTTTTGTTTGGAATATTTGTGAAACTCAATCCACTTCTGCTGATTAAAGATTTCTAGGGCCATTCAACTCTCCTTGAACAAGGGGGCCACACCTTTTCTCTCCCAAGGCCCAAAACATCAGAGTTTGCCCCTCCCTAGAAATAGCAGTCAGGGACTACACCAGATGACCAGGAGGGAGAGTTTCCACAGGGTCCCACTCTCCCCAAGGAAGAGTCGCAAACCATGGCGAGGACAGCAACTCGCAGCTCCAGCGGAAAGGGAGCCAGAACTACAAGGTAGCTCTTATAGTCTGTGGGTGGATTTCCCTCCAGATTAACAATGTAAAGGGAATATATGCTCATACAAAGTTTAGAAACAACAGGAAAAGACAAAACAGAACGTCACAGAGCAAGTCCTCACATCACACGGTAAGGTGTCCACAGGCTCTGCGACTGGAAGTGAACCCAGTTTTACCACCAGCTAACGGATACAGACAAGAGTTAAGTTCCTATGGCATCTTGTCAGCGTTAAAAAGGAATCAATATTATTGGAGGACCTGCTGTATGTAACCCCCCTCCACCTGAAGGTGGCTGCTGTTACCATTTTGGTATATACTTAATTAATTTTGTAGCCATTTCATAGACACTGTTACTACCACCACTGGCTACTATCTGTTGAGTTCTTTCGAGATAGATGCTGTGCTAAGTGCTTTACCCATACAAGTTCATTTGTAGTAGGTGCTACTCTTCCCATTTTATAGCAAGTGAAACTGAGGTCCAAAGAATAGGGTTTGCCCAGCTTCCTTCAGCTGGTGTGCAGTGAGGTCCAGGTGAGAACTCAAAAAGCCTGACTCCAAGCCCATGGTTGGAACTGCTGCCATAAAATCTCCCTCCCCATTTCCTTCCCCATAGTTTTATGGAGATATAATTGACATATAAAATTGTGTTAGTTTAAGGTATACAAACCTAATGATTTCATATTTTTTAAATTTTTTGAATTTATTTTTTAGAAAAAGTGGGAAGGAAGGAGAAAGAGAAGAAAAGAAACATCATGTGTTTCTCACACATGGCCCCCACTAGGGAACCGGCCTGCAACCCAGGCATGTACTCTGACTGGGAATCGAACTGGCGACCCTTTAGTTTGCAGTCCATGCTCAATCCACTGAGCCACGCCACCCAGGGCTGATTTCATATTTATTCATAGTGCAAAACGGTACGTCTAGTTAACATCTATCGCTTTCTGTAGTTGCCACATTTTTTCGTATGATGAGAACTTGTAAGACGCTCCCTCATAGGACTTTCAAACATGCACCGCAGTGCTGTTCATGCGCAGTCACCGCACTGCACACTCCGCCCCCAGCACTCACTTGTCCTGCAACTGCGAGTTTGGGCCTTGGAACCACCTCCACCCTCTTCCCCACTGCCCGTTTCATGCGGCCCACATTATGCCCTCGGGAGCCTGAAGATCACCGACAGTGTGGAGACGATCGGTGAGAGCTCAGAATGTGGGCAGAAAAAGCGTAAAGGGCGGCCTCTCCTCTGGCCCAACCTCCAACCTGTCTTCTGGCAGCTGGAAGGCCTGCGGAAGGCTCCTCTCTCCTCAGGTGACCCCAGAGCCTCTGGGACTCCACACGGCACCCCTCCAGATGCAGCTCTGCCTGACTGAAGTGCAATGTACATTTTCCTCCAGGGCGGCTCGGCGTCTTCACAGCCAGGCCTTCCTGTCCCAAGATGAAATGCGCCTCCTTAGAAGGCCAAGTTACACCGTATACTTGAGAAGTACTGTTCGCTCCCACAAAATGGCAGCTTTCCCAGATCTCAAAAAATGAACATGGGGTCCTAGCTCAGCCAAAGCACCCCAAGAGTCCACCAAATGGGGTCTTGGAGTGTTAGACCCCATTGTTTCACTCATAATATATCACAGACATATTTTTTCAGCAAAGATTATTATACATCTCGATTTTTAATGATTATACTGTATTCTACCAGGTGGATATAGCAACATTTACCAAAGCAAAGCTGTTGGATGTTTGGTTTATTTCCAGTGTTGGCTATAACATTTTAAAGCTGTGATAAGCAATCATGTACACAGTCAAAACACAGCACACTTATTTCCTAAGAGAAATTCCTAAAAGTGAAATTACTGGCTAGACAGGACACATGGTTTTAAAGCTTTCAACAGAAGCTCCAAATTTCCCCTACAGAAATATTCCGGATAGCCTCCTCTCCAGCCTCGATGAGAATAAATAACACAACTTCCAATAAATTACTTGCCAGGGATGGGAATCTGTGTCTGAACAAAAAGCTCCTTACTGGTCACCGGTAGATGGCACTCTTTCCTCAGTTTTTAGTCTTCGATATGGGGAAAGGAGATTCTGGAGGTCCATATACATGTAAATCAAAGCAAATTTGTAGGAGGAAGTCTAGGACGTTATATGAAAACCAGACAACAGCAGTGCTGAAGCAGTGGGGTCTTGGGATCCTGTGAGATCTTGAAAATTGTCACCCTTCCAGCTATTAAGATCTCCTGCAACTTCCTAGGGGTCCCACAGAGGAGGTGTGGACATTCTAAGTGTGCCCATGTTCTCTCTGTCCCCCTTGCTAATTCTCACTCCAGGAAAGTGGGTTCCTTCTGATGGGCTCTCTGGGCCCTCATAGCCCCCTTAGCCATCACAGCTGTGACTTTACATTTCTGTGTGTGACTGTGGATTGCCTCTCTCTCTTACTGGAGGTGGCATTCGCTGTTGTGCGTCTGGGTCCTGGTGCGGCGGCTGGCACAGGGGACACACCCTGCAGATGTTGGCTGTGTGAACCCAGACAGAGGTGCTTGGGACCTGGCCTTAGAGCTTTGCCAGATGATGCCCTTCCTTGTGAAGCCAAAGTCCATCCTGAGATTTCCAAGTCTTAGTTGCTATGAATGACAAAAACTTAACAGTCTGGAGGTGAATAAACTACAGGAAAGGGTGGCAGAACGACTGCCACCTTGTAAAAGTACACATAGGTGTTGGGGGTCGTTAAAGGGTGGGGTTCCAGCTCACTTACTGGTCAGTCCCATCACTGCACTAAGCCTCAGTTTCCTCCTCCACACAGCCGCTCTAACAATAGCACCTACTCTATTAAATAAGAATTTGCACTTAGCACAATGCCTGGCACCCAATAAGGGCTCTGTAAGTCTGCTTGGCCTCTGCAGGCCAGCCTCCTGCCCCGCAACATGCACCCTCCGAAAGGACAGTGAGAAGAGTGGAGAGATTGTGTTGTATTACCTCAACGTCTTCCAGGCCAGCAGTGACTGGGCATTCCTCTCTGACTACCAGGCTGCCCTTCTTACCTAAGGCGCCTCTCACATTCTTCAAGAACAGGTCAAAGCCCCTTTACCTGCAGCCTGCCTTTAAAATTCCTTGAATTTCCAAGCTAGATTTTTGGGCGGAGTACTCAAGGTTCTCGTTTGTTGACTGAACTGAGCTTACGCAAATTTCTGGTTTCCCAAAAGCCTGTCACCTCTTCTCAAAGCGTGTGCCCCTGAAAGCTGCTCTGAATGCTGTTCTTTCCCACTTCTCCCAGGGGCAGGGAGATTCCCTTCGGGATAAATGGGAACTTCTGTGCTCAGAAATGAGCTCAGCATATACTTTTAGAAATCTGACTCACTACTGAAATCTGATTTAGTACCCCGGGCCCCAGCTGAACCCCGAGCTTCCCCTAGGAGGGGTCGTTTTGATCCTCTTCTTCCTCCCAGGACAGTGGGAGATTCTATTATGCCAATCCATAGAAAGGAAGCCCGTGCCCCACTGAGCCTGGGCGCCCTTCAGGTAATAGGCAGGCCTTCTCTGAGCCCCAGAGTCACCTCAAATCCCACTATTCCTCCGCTGTGGCCCCGGGTCGGCCCTGCCGCACAGCCTGCAGCCAGTCTGAGACCAAAGGGGGCGGGGGCCGGGGGCCGACCAACCACGGAGTAGCGGTCAGAACAAAACGGAACGCAAGGGCCCGGGGGTCGCATAGGGAACCACAGCTATACTAGGGCTGAGCCACGGGTGGCCCATACCTATCTTAAGGATCGGCGGGGCATAGTCACTGCATTGCACCTGAGCGAGTCTGTGAAGTGGGGCCTGTCCCGGCAATCAGAGAGCGAGCTGAGCAGCGACTGACTCAGGGCGCGCGACAGGGGGCGGAGCCGGGACGGGGGCCGGGGCGGGGTCAGAGATTTACAAAAGCGGCGGAGCGGCGGAGGTGCTTGCTGGTCCGGACCTCGTGGTCGGGCGAGCGCGGTCCGTCCCGGTACTATGGTGGGCACGGGCCCGAAGCGGCGCGCGTCCGCGGCCCCTGCGGCGGCAGAGGAGGAGCAGCAAGCGCGAGAACAGATGCTGGAGGCGCGGCGCGCGGAAGGCTCGGATGGCTTGGAGGGCGAGGGTGTGACCCTGCAGCGCAACATTACGCTACTCAACGGCGTGGCCATCATCGTAGGCACCATCATCGGCTCCGGCATCTTCGTCACACCTACCGGTGTTCTCAAGGAGGCGGGCTCACCCGGGCTGTCGCTGGTGGTGTGGGCCGTGTGTGGTGTCTTCTCCATCGTGGGCGCTCTCTGCTACGCCGAACTCGGCACCACCATCTCCAAATCCGGCGGTGACTATGCCTACATGCTGGAGGTCTACGGCTCGCTGCCCGCCTTCCTCAAGCTCTGGATAGAGCTGCTTATCATCCGACCCTCCTCGCAGTACATCGTGGCGCTTGTCTTCGCCACCTACCTGCTCAAGCCGCTCTTCCCTGCCTGCCCGGTGCCGGAGGAGGCCGCCAAGCTCGTGGCCTGCCTCTGCGTGCGTGAGTATGGGCACGGAACCTGGCCTAGGTGGCGGGGGTGGGGGGCGGCCCCGGGCCATCCCGCACCCCTGGGCCATCTGCTGAGCCCCCGGCTGTCTTCGTATCCTGTCCATCCCCGCACCCCAATGCCATTTTGCATCCCCAGACCACCCCTGCGTCTCTAGGCTAAGGTTACATGTCCCAGAACCCACGTGCGTTTCATTCACCCATTCATTTACACGTCACCGTGGAAAATCCGCAGTGGTACAGCAGGGTTCCTCCCCCCCATGTCTTGTGGGCGGTCCCCTTCCCGACGGTAACCCTATCCAAATTTCTTGTCTGAGCTCCCCAGGTGCTGCTTGTGGAGATAAATTGTAGTTAATTTTTTTCCCATTCATTTTTCCTCTCCAAACTAGCTTATCAGGAATCAGTAGAGGCTGACTCATACCAAAAAAAGCAAACAAACAAATCAAAAGAAACAGTAATACAGTTGTGTGTGGGGAGCAGTGGCCAATCCCCTGAAGACTGCTTTGAGTAGTAAAAGAAAGGTACTTCACCATAGATTAAATTTGTGTGTATTGGGTAGGTCTGGGGGCCCCAAGCTGTGCTGACAGCCATTAGCCATAGTCCCAGTGTTGGTGGGCACTGTGCTAGTGTATTGGTAGACACGGTTCTAGCATGTTGATGGACATGGTATTAGTATGTCATGGGCATGATCCCAGTGTGTTGATGGTCTTGGTCCCACTAGTTGGTGGGCATGGTCCTGGTGTGTTGGTGGATGCATGTTACGTAAAATTTCCCAAGGATCAGAGACTGAAGAAAGGCTGACGACATTATTACACGGAGAGTTTATGAAGGGAACTTTGCATAGGAGGTACATCTTGGGCATTGGCAAGACCACATGGCTATCATCTGTGCCACCTGGCCAGTGCTAAGGAATTGTGTAGGACAGGGAGGGTGATTGGGGAACTTGGGTGTGACCCGCCCCAGATAAGAGGGAAACATGTTACGTACTTGCCCAGAACAGGGCAGAGGCCTGTTCCAGGAACACATCTGAGGCATTGGGGAAGGGTCAGGTAGTCTCTGAGGCGATTATAGGAAGTAATCTCTGTTTTGGCTTGGCTCTAGCGCGGTGGTCCAGCGGTGGTCAGGCTGAGTTCCCCTTCCCTGGACCAGTGTCTCTCCACTCTACAAGTGTTAGTGGGTCGATGGGCGTGGGCCTGGTACGTGGTTCACCTGAGAGGGAACAAGACTGGGGGAAATTGCTGCTCTGCAGAACAGTTTTCTTATTGGGTCTCAGAAAACAAGTCATTTGTAGCAAATGCCATGTGGTTTTCATTTCTTTTCAGCTATGGGCAGTTTTTTCCGCCTACCTCTTGGCCAACCTCGAGGGAGGCTTGCAAGATGGAAGTGTCCTGCTTTCAGAGCTACCACCTAATTTGAAGATGTGCCCAAATCTCAGTCATGCATTTAAGTACAGAAATAGCAGAGTACATCACAGTTTCGAGTCCTAGCCATTGAGTTACCGGAAGTGGCTTCTGCCTGGCCCCGCCTGCTGGTTCTGCTGGGCTTGTGGGGCATGTGCACTAAGTTTCCTGCGTCAGTTTCCCTGTGCTACGGGGGCAGGTTTCTTAATTAATTATTTTATTTTATTTTATTTCTTTTAGGATTTTATATATTTTCTTTTAGAGAGAGGGGAAGGGAGGGAGAAACAGAGGGAGAGAAATATTCATGTGTGAGATACATCTATCGGTTGCCTCTTGCACGCCCCCAACTGGGGTCCTGGCCCGCAACCCAGGCATGTGCCCTGACTGGGAATCAAACCAGTGACCTTTTGGTTTGTAGGCCAGCACTCAATCCACTGAGCCACACCAGCCAGGGCTATTTTTTATCTTGTTTAAATAATATATGTATTTATTTATTCTTTGGAGAGAGGAGAAGGGAGGGACAAAGACAGAGAAACGTCCATTGGTTGCCTTCTTGCACGCCTCCTACTGGGACCAAACATGCAGCCTAGGCGTGCGCCCTGACCGGGAGTCAACTGGCAACCCTTTGCTTTGGGTGTGTTGCTCGACCAACTGAACCACATCAATCAGGATTGGGGGCAGGTGTTTTAGAACTCCAAGATGTGCTCCAGAAATGGAGCGTCCAGAAGACAGAACTCTGCACAACTGTTTGCTTGCTGAGGTCACACACTGTCCCGAGACCCTGATAGGCAGCCATGCCAGGTGAAGGGGCAGTATTTGCCTTTTGAGGGGGCGGGGGCTGGTGTCTCAGTGACATGGATCTCAGCTTTAAAAACCGTGGTCCAGATCAGGAGTAGTTACGGCAGTAGCTGATGTGCCTCAGAATGGGAAAGCCTCTGGCTTCTGGTAGACTTTAAGATGAGGGTTTTATGGGATGATACATTGGACTGGCTAAGGAAAAGCCTCTCTAAAGGCAAGGTGACTTTGTTGGGTTGTTTTGTCATTAGGAGAATTTTAATTGCCTGATTTTCATCGTTGTTAGATATGATATCATGTCTGAGCCCGCAATGTAATGAAATTGATCATATCTTTAAAGGGTCCCCTCTTTAGTCTTTAAAAATGGATTCCTTTTTAGAACTTTTGGGTTTAGTAGGTAAGTCCTCGAAGGTTCTAGAGGGCTGCAGTGGACACACTGTGGGTCACTCGTGTTCTGGTGTTACCCACCCAGTGGTGCCGGTCATGCCAATAGGTAGGTCCCTTTTCAGTAGGGAGAGGTGACGTTTTCCATGCATGCACCAGCTTTCATGGCTCTTTTTCTTTGAATCACCTGTGTGAATGTGTGATACACGTGTGTGTCTGTGTGTGACTTTTTCTGATGGGAGGAGGATTTTCAGTAACACAGAGGGATATGTCATCTGCAAGAGCAAGCACTGGTCTAGAGCCTTACTCGGTCTGGAGAGAGCTGTGGGCTGGTCCGAGGCTGACAGGACTCTGCCTACCGGGCTGGCACGGCTGTTCTCATCCAGCGCAATGAAAGGCCACGGTCGTCTAAGGAGTGGACTTCTGAGAAGGCAGTGAGAGTTCCCACAGAAAGCTCCTGAGTGTTTGGTAATTATTGTGCAAAAGCCAGGTTCAGAATTTTTCCTGAAGAAGAGAAAGGGGTCCCAGCACCACTTTCTTCCTGGAGCACATCCCCGCAGGCGTGTGCCCCAGGGTGGCCTGCGGCCCTGGCACCGCTCTTTGCAGTAGTGTGTTCCGGAGCACAGTTCTCATTTTGCTGGCTGATCTTTCCAGTCCCCTGGGCACATCCCGCAACAGTTTCCTTCTGCTTGTTAGAAAATTGTGCTGTGAGCCCTATCCCAGTTGCCCAGTTGGCTGGAGCACCATCCCGTACCAGGGGTGTCCACCCTGTGGCCCATTGGCCACATGCAGCCCAGGGGGCTGTACTTGTGCCCCAACACAAGATCATGAACTTACTTAAAACATTATGAGATGTTTTTTGTGATTACATGTCACAGTGTATTTAATGTGTGGCCCAAACAGCTCTTCCAGTGTGGCCCAGAGACACCAAAAAGTTGGACACCCCTGCCTGCAAGGTTGTGGGTTCGATCCCTGACTGGGGCATGTCTGGGAGGCAATAGATGTTTGTCTGTCTCTGTCTCTCTCTCTCTCTCCACCCCTCCCCCCTTCCTTGCTCTCTAAAATCAATAAATACATTCTCAAGTGAGGATTTATAAAAATCAGTTTCAGATCAAAAACCTATGATTCTGTAATTAACCAAGTCTGTAAAACTTAAAAATAATTGTGGTGTGAAATGACTTTGGTGCTTAGAATGATCCTAGGGACAGTACAAATGGGGGGAAAGTCCTTTTCCTTGTAGGTCTGGCAGAAATGATGACATAGCTCTGGTGTTTTCGTCTTATTAATGAGTTAAAAAGGCAAGAGGCTAGATTCATAACTCTGTAGTGGCCACGGGGGATTTGATTTATGACCAGGTTTATATGGATTATTCATTGTTTAATGAAAACTTGTTAGCAGTTGCTGAAATCAGTTTATCCCTGGCCTCTTTCTCTGTAAAATGTCTGGAGAGGACTTTGCTAGGGGCCTGGGCTAGGGGCACAGATGAGAGCCAGCTCAGGCCAGGGTCTTGTGTGTGAGAGGGGCTGTGGTTCAGAAAGAACTGTGGCCTCATTGGTCCTTTATCTCAAGGGAGAAGCTCTCAGAAGGGATCTGAATGGGTCCACCTCTCCCTCTGTTGAGTTGTGCAAAAGACTTGGGGCCTGAGTTGTGATCACTCACGCCCACCCAGGACATGTGGGTGTCAGGGAAGTGGCTGCAGCAGACCACTGCTTGCTCGCCCTCCTCTTTCTCCATCCTAGTTGGGTGGAGGGTGGGATGGGGTGGGGGTGGGGGAACCTTAGCTGTTGTTCCTCTGAGGACCCGTGCCCTGAAATATTTTCTCCTGGTGTCAGGTGGAGCCTACACTGCACGTGAGCAGACCCGGGGCTCTGTTCTGAGAAGTTCACTGGGAACTCGAAGCCTCAGTTCACACATACATGAAATAGGGCTTTGACGACGCCCTGCCCGGGTGCCCGAGAGGACTCGAGGCCACGGCGGGCTTAGCGGTTGCACTTCGGGACACGGTGCATTGCACACGGTGGCTATGGCTTACTCTTCACACCGCCCTCTGTCTGATACTTACTTGTAACATCTCAAGCTGCCCTGGAACTTGCTCTTTTCTGGTTTAGAGGACAGAAGGAAGAAGACAGCGGGTAGAGAGAAGGAGAGGAAAGCCAGAGGTGCATGCCAGTGTTTCTGGCTGGGCCTGAGTGGATGAGGTGCCCAGCACGCACAGGTCAGCCCCACTGGCCTCAGGGCGAGGGTGGGGATGAGGAGCAGTGCCAGCCTGCTGTCAGCTCCTCTCGGGCATAGGTGAGGTGCAGCTTGGGTATCTGAGCCATAGCCGGCTGACTTGCAGGTAAGTTGGTCAGTTGGGGTGATGCCCAGAGAGGGGGAGGGGAGACCATAACAGCACCCGCTAGTTCCCTAGTCTTCTAGCTGCCTGGCCCATTTCTGTCAGCTCCAGGTGATGATCCTGCTTCTGGGGGGTGTGGGACCCCAGACAATGTGTCCACCACTGTCCTCATGACTCCAATCAGACCTGTCACAGTGAGGCCTAGTTCTAGGTGTCCAGCAGCCTGCCAGTCACCAGGGCTGAGCCCCTTGATGTGTTAGGCAAAGGCTCCTGGGTGTTTCCAAGGAGCCAGCGAACCCAGAATCACAAGCCGTGAGCTCAGTGCAGACAACAGCCCAGTAATTAGCACTAAAATCCAACTTGCCTGCGAGACATGAAAGTGGTCTGACTGTTGGAGGGAGTCAGGCCAAGTCACAGGACTGGGGCCGAGTCCTGTCTGATCCTTTATAGAAGCCTTTGAACTCCCTCCTCCCCCTCCCCCACCACCCGCCGCTGCCGCCTCGCCCCCGAGGGAGGTGGTGGATGCGGGGAAGCATTTCAAACCCTGTTTCCCTTGGTCACAGCCCCTCTGACAGTCCCATGGAATGTGTGGGCTCTGCCCAGAAATGAGTCCCAGGCACACTCGCTCCAAACGGTGTGGTCCTAGGGTGCTCCGGCCCCCTGAGACCCTGGCCAGGTTGAAAGCCTCCTCTACCCCCAGAAGAGGCCCTGATCAGAAACAGTTCTGACGTTTTCTAGCTGGTGTGCTTGGATTCCCCTCCCCACATGTGCTGCACCTCAGCCTGCAAAATGAGTGTTGTCATTCCCATGTTATAGCTGGGGAAACTGAGGCAGAGGTAGGCTTGGAGTGTGCACTCTGTGCCCGCCTCCACACTCAACTGCCTTTAGTCATCAGCAGTGTGGGGACACAAGACCTAGTCTGTGGGGAGGGTGGTGGGTGCCAGGAGTCTGGAATGGTGTCAGATCCCACGTCCAGACATCTGGTTGGCAGAGCAAGGACACGTAGGTCTGAGGTTCGTCCATATGCTGGATTCCTGGGAAGCGCTTCTCCCCCTGTCTGCGGGGCGCCAGACTCCTTATGCACTTCTCATCTTTCTATTGAAGTCACATGGCAAATGAGCTTCCCTGGTAGGGCAGGCTGATAGCCACGCCACAGCTTGCAGCAGCCGAGTGGCCGTGGGCCCTGTCCTGTGGCCACATTGGCCTCCAGTTCCTGTTCCATTCTTCCATGACTCACAGCAGGTGCTGGGGACTGCAGGGGCCGTGTGATTCTATACCCCTGGTCGGTGTCACCTTCCAGGCCCTTGTCAGGACTGTGGCCAGGGGAGTGGCCCAGAGTGCACCTGTTCCCACCCCTTGGCTTTGCCCTGCCGTGTCCCCACCAAAAGGACTGACACCCAGTCCAGCAGTTTTTTGGTGCCGGAGGTTGGGGGTCCCATCTACATCATGGTGGGAGGACCCCACCCAGCTCTTTCCTCAATTCTGGCAGGGTCCTGAATTCTTGCCCTTGGTCTGGAGACTGAGAGATCCCAGACAGGGCATTTCTTAGGATGGAGCCCACCCCTCCCTCAGTGGGTTTTGCCTGCTGTGTGAAGAATTAGTACTGACTCCCATTCAGGCTTTGTGAGAGTGATACACGTAACCCGATCCATGCCCTGAGTCACTCTGACCACGGCTGCTGGCTGACATCTGTCGTTGCTGAGACTTGATCATTCGTACATTGCTCAAAGGGTAGCCAGTACAGAACCATAGCCCTCTCCTGCAGGCGTGAGCCCCATGGCCCACGGTGACCCCATGACCAGCCCAGCACAGTATACGGGTCTGTGTGAGTTGCCCATGACCAGCACAAGACTCAGCCCTTGGCTCTCACATGGGCTGTGTCTTCACCTGGTTTCTTTTGGGGGACCCTGTCTGCCCGATCCAGCTGGATGGCCGGGGCTGATGCAGAAGGCCTGAACGGGGCCCTGGCTCTGTCCCTCAAGCTCTTCGAGTGACTCGGGCTGTGGGCCAGGGGCCAGGTACTTGGCTTCTCTGGGCCTGTGTTTCAGAGCCCAGGGGAGGATGGGGCCAGGGCAGGGCGGGGGGGGGGGCGTGTTGTGCCCACGGAGGATGTGTGAATTAACCATCCCACCAGCAATGGTCAGGTGTCAGAGGGACTGTCCAGGAATTAAACGTGACAGAGCAGGTGTGCCCAGCGAGGGGAGTAATGGGGGTCCAGAAGCTATGACTCCTCCAGGTGTGGAAAGGAGGCTGCAGGTACTTTGAGTGCAGTGGTTGGAGATGGTGGGGCCTGGCCGGAGCCACTTCTGGTGGGTCTGGGTGCCCTACACACACTTGTACCCGTATGGTATGGGACTGAGGGCGCTGAGACCCACTCAGAGCTAAGGGAAAGGACGAGTTGTGTGTGGGGTAAGGGTTGCTGAGAGGGTGGAGGGTAGGGAAGGTTTCCCCCAGGCCAGCCTGTTCCCAGAGGGGCTGTCTACCGGCTGGAGCTGAGGGGGCCAAGTCGAGGAGTCTGGGGAAGGGGAGGAACCGAACCAGAGTTTGGGTAAGGAGCATTTTGTTTTTTTTAAAACCACCTTTATTTTTATTTATTTTTAGAGATTTTATTTATTTTTAGACAGGGAGGCGGGAGGGAGGAAAAGAAACCTCAATGTGTGGTTGCCCCCTTGCACGCCCCCTACTGGGGACCCAGCCTGAAATCCAGGCATGTGCCCTGACTGGGAATCCAACTAGCAACCCTTTGGTTCTCAGACTGGCGTTCAGTCCACTGAGCCACACCAGCCAGGGCAGGAGCGTTTTGTTTCCGTGTATCGGTGGGGACAGGAGGTTCAGCTCATCACTGTGGAGGCACAGAGGTACATGAGGGTCTGTGTCCTCCAGCGGGGCAGGGCTCCGTGGAGACCAGCGCTGTCAGGTCCATACGAAGACCCTGTACTGGAGTGCTGGGCCAGGGTCTGTGGAACAGAACAGGGACTGGGCCCTGTCCTGGGGTGGTCTTACCGAGAAGGAGGGAGATACATGTGAACATGTTTTATAGCTCAGTTCAGGCCCTGTGCCTAAAAGGGGCTTGCAGGCAGGGTAGCTGGGGGGCCTGGCCGCAGCCCAGGGTGCTTGGAGTAGGCGCTCATGGTCACTGCTCTCTGTGCGTCCCACACGAGACACCCTCAGCCCAGAAAGCAGCAGACGCCTGTCCGAGGCCCTATATCGTAACAGCAGCCTGCTTCAGATATGTGGGACAGAGTCTCCCCTCACGCTGCCCACTTTGAGGGCGCACAATAGACTTGTATCTCAGGCATGCTCATGTTGGGCGGGGCCATGTGGGATTTGCCCCCATCAGTGGGTCTTAGGCCTGGTTGCACCTTGGAGTCACCTGATTAGGACTGATGCCCAGGTCCCCTCTGCATCCTAGCAAAGTGAAGCACCGTACAGGTCAGGGGGCTGTGGTGGAGCTTCTCATGGGCAGCCAGGGTTGAGGCCACTGGCTGAGTGGCCAGGAGACCTGAGCATACTCACCCTGCTCTCCTGATGTGTGCTGTGTGACTTTTAGCATGCTGGACAACCTCTCTGAGCTGTCTTTACCCCAACTGTCAAATGAGGGTTGAGTACTACATGTGTCCTCTCACCCCTCAGGTTCAGTGACTACAGGAGGTTTTCTCTCCTTTTTCCTCTTTATTTCTTCTAGCATAAGTGCTGGAGGAACAGCGGGTTTGAGGAGGAGGTGGGGTTTCTGTCCACAGATGCATGCGTGTATGCCAGTGGTGGAGACTCCTAACTGCTGAGACCCCTGCACACACAGCTTCATCTGTTCTTAACCGATCTTCACACTAGCAGTGACCAGTCCGATGAATACTAATCCTTGATGGGGCGCCAGACGGTGTGTTAGCATTACTCACCCACAAAGCAGACTGTAGTAGTTTTACTTACTAGATGAGGAAACAGGCTCAGACATGCTAAGTGACCCGGCCAAGGTCACACCGTATGTCAGAACTCTCTCAGGTTTCAGAGCCAGGGGATGGGCCTTCTTCCTGTCAGTTCTGTCTGTCCTTGGGTTTAGGGGTCCTTCGGGATCCTCTCTTTTCTCCAGGACTCTTACTTCCCACGAGACCAGTAAAACAGAGAAGCTGCTGTCCGTGGGGTTTCCTGCTCACTGTGGGACTTGGTGTCAGTGAATTTCAGAGTCGAGTAGGCTGTCTGTAGTGTGTTTGGAAATGAGTGTGTCGGTCAGCCTAGCTGCAGAAGGTCACCGACATCTGCACGCTGGGCTGGAATGAACTCTGTGGTCGGCATGACCCAGCCCTAGGTAAAGATGGAAACATTAGGAAAAACACATGTTCTTGGGCTGGTCACAGGGAATTTGAAAATGTGGTGCTGGTCTATTAGTAATATCTTTTTTTTTTGTGAAAGCTTTCATTCATTAATTTTTAGAGAGGAAAGGAGAGAAACTTTGATGTGTGAGAGAAATATTGATCGAAACATTGATCAATTGCTTCTCGAATGCCCCTACTGAGTACCTGGCCTGCAACCCAGGTTTGTGCCCTGAATGGGAATCCACCAGCAACTTTTTGGTTGGTGGGATGACACCAGCCCACTGAGCCACACCAGCTGGGGCCTAGTAGTGGTACGTTTTTGCAGAAATCAGTGAATGGAGACCCAGAGGGCACACTGGCTTGAGGGTCCCGAAGGACCCCTAAACCCAAGAACACTGGCTTGAGGGCCAGTGTGCCCCACGGGATTCCAGATTTTATGCCCTACCTCGCCCACGGGTGGCGGCCTCTTGATTTGCTTCTGGGTAGATCGGGGTCCCACCTGAACAAGGCCCTGCTCCTGGGAACCGCCTCCTTTTCCCTCAGTGGCCGGCAGTAGAGATGAAGTCTGGAGCCCTCGTCAGCCTGAGCTGCACAGGGCTCTAGCGCACCCTGGCCGTGAGGCCAGGCGGCCTCGTCACGTGGTCGGGGTTGGCAGTTCACACACATCTTCTCGGGGGCCCAGCAAAGGTGATTCCTTGGGAACCACCTGGGTCCTCGTGTATGCCAGGTGGATTTAGGTGAATACGGCAAAGGCAGGACAAGAACCCACAGTGACTCGACGCCCCTGCAGTGGTCAGTCCTGTTGGTGTCGGCTCTCCCAGCCTCCTGGGTCACACATCCTGTGTGTGGTCATTGGCCTTCATCCTAGGAGCAAGCCCACCTGCAGCCAGGGCCCGGTCTAGGGCCCGGTGAGTGCCGAGATGTCCAAGTCAGCAGACTGGCCATTTGCCTGAGCTTGGGTCTCCGACCAGCTTTGGTCACAGAGGTCAATAGGCATTTTTTATCTCAGGGCTTGCTGCCGAGCTCTGGGTCAAACGATGCTCCTGTGCCTGGCACCTCAGCCCTCCTGGCCAGTTCCCCACAGCCGGGCCCCACCTCTGCTGACGAAGCATCGCTCATAGGTCCCAGACTGCCTCTGTCCCAAGAATTGACCCTTTTTACCAAGAACTCTCAAACCTCATGTAGAAAGCACCACACAGATGGGGAAGCAGAGAGAGTGGGGTGTCCTGAGCCACACTAGTGGGCAGAGACCCCCAAGGCCACTGTGCTCAGGATTAGGGAGGGGTCCTGAGAAGTAAGAGATGCAGGGAGGAGCCGTCGTGTGTCATTGTGTTTGTGCCCAGCCAGTGTCTAGTCCACAGCCCTCAGGGATGGTCTCCCCTTGCAGTCTGCAGTTGACCAATCTGAACCGAGGCACCCAGTCAGGCCAGCACTGGAGCTGGACCTCACAGCTGTGCTCTAACTGTAACCAGGTATCCCCTGAGGCCAGGGGACAAGAGCAGGAGGCCCAGCCGAGGGGGCTTCCTTCCTTCACTGGGCAGCACTTTGGGCCCTTGGGGCATACCGGACAGGAGGATTCACGTAGAGCCACTGGGGAAGAAGGAACCCCTTAGCAGAGGGATGGTGCCCTTGCAGTGCAGCCCTGGGAGCCCTGCTCCTTTGCTGAAGTGGAGCCAGATGCTCCTGCCAGCCACCTGGGTGGGCTGTCACATCGGAACGGAGAAGGGGGTGACCTGAGTGAGCCTGTAGCATCCAGCCCAGAGCTGCCTCCTCTCCAGGGGGCTTTGGGCCTTATCTCCATCGCCCCAGCTGTCACCATGTGAGAGTGCAGCCATGCTTATCTGGGGGTGCTGGCACAGGGAACCCTGGGGAGGGCCGGCTTCTAGCCAGGTGCCCTCCTGATAGTCACCCATCTTTATCAGCCTGCTGGTGCTGGTCGGCCCGTGCCCTGGCGGACCCCATTCTCTCGCCAGCTGCATGCAGCACAGGCATCAGCACTTTCTCCTGGTCTCTCTTCCTGGAGGGGCTGTGGGTTAGTAGCCATGGTGACGACAGCAGCAAGCCCTGCTCACACCTCTGTACCCAGCACCTCCCCGTGCGCCCATCAGTCCCCGCCCCACAGGTGTGGAAACTGGGGCTCAGGGCGGCCGGCCGGGGGTCTTGTCCAGATGGTGGAGCTTAAAGCAGGGAAGCTGGGCTGCAAACCCAGCCCACTGACCCCTCCCACGACTGCTTTCACTAAGGCTAAAAGACACTGAGTCCTGATGGATTCTCCTATTTACTTAAGATTATATTTCATTTTGAAATTTTTAAAAAAGGAACACCATGAGAACAATAAAGTACGTGTTGACCCATCGGCCAAAGTCAATGAAAATGGAATTTCATCATGCATTTTGGTTCTCTTTAGAAAGGAACAAATATTATAAAGTCCTCTTTGTTCTGTGAGCTGGTTCCTTCCCCTTCCAGGCTGCGGGCCATCAGCCCATCCCTGGGTCACATTCTGGACATCTTTAATGTCTTGAGATGGCCCTGCATTCGGGGAGAGAGCGCCTCAGTGCAGAGTGGCTCTCTGACACGGGCGGTGCTCAGCCCTTGTTGGTGGGAACAGCTGGGTGGGACCTTGGAATGGGCAGGGTGCGTGCCCTCTGTTATCTGAATTGGGGTGTCAGGGGAGGAGCCTCTTTCTCACCCTAGTGACAACTAAGACCCACCCGCTGTGTCAGTGACCAGGGCAGTGGGAGAGCCTGCAGGCGGGGGGCCCTCTGGGCAAGCTATCTCCCCTTCCAGGGTCCTCAGAGTCCTGCCCTGCCCTGCCCCTGCTCACCGTGCAGTGGAGAGACCCCAAGCGGGGTGAGTCGAGCAGAGGTGACAGCCAGAGCTTGGTGCCAGCAGTGCTGCTGCAATTTCTGAGGCCAGGGTTCCCTGTGAGGAGAGGACTAACTTGCCCTGGGGCTGGTGGCGATGGAGCAGCTGCCTGCCTGCCTGCCTGGGCTGCACTTCCCGCCTGCCCTGCCCCCCAGTGGCAGTGAATGGAGTGATGCAATCTTCACACTTCTTGCTGCATGGGGAAAGCTGAGTGTGCCTTCGGGGGAGGGGCCTGGGGCATTGCATCAGGACTCTCACTCAACCATAAGAAAATGGGAGGCTGACTCAGAAAAGCCAAGGGACCCTGGACCTGCCTTCTCGCTGTGCAGGGGCTCCGTGGGACGCATCTGGTGGCAGGAAGGAACCTGGGCTTGCCCTTCAAGCCCTCTTCATCCTGGTTCCCAGCCACTGGGCATTTCGGACCAGAGATCACTAAACTGGAAGCATTTACCAGGAAGATCAGGAAGAGGGAATTCCACTATTACCTTCCTCTCCCCACCCTGCACTGTCAGTCTTATGGGGGATGTCAGAGGGCCCCAGAGACGTGGGTCTCAGTCTTGGGTCTGCCCCTTCCTCCTTGGACATGTGATTCTTCTGAGCTTCTGTTTCCTCTTCTGTGCTGAGAATGGCAGTGCTGACGTGTTTAACACAGAACAACGGTCTTCCCATTGGTCCTGAGGGCCGGGACTGAGCATGTGTCTCCCCCAGAGCCACACAATGAAGGCCACAGGTGCTGTTTGCCTTGTGCGGCCCCTCTTGAGCCTTTCAGTTCCTGCTGCAAGAGATGGCTTCAGTACTGTGACGCGGGCACTTTGTCTCGAACCCCACGTCCTCACTGCCTCATTTAGACCCCTACCGCCCTGAGGCAGCTCGTTTGACTGTGAGCCTCTGCAGGTGCAGAACAGTCTGAGAGCCAGGGTCTCCGCTGGGGTCCCCATGGGTACGAGCCAAGCCAGGCCCTTACGTCACGGCTCTTGGGGAAATTCTGTGTATTTCAGTTTTAGAATAGCAACCAAAAGCAAATACTTTCAAAACATTTTTCAGCCTGAACTTTCTCAGTGCGAAACGTATAGTCTGTAACCATTGCATCAGCCAGGCTTCAGAGCAGTGAGGAACAAAGGGGGGCAGTTGCTGTTAGGGTGTCAGTGCATTTCCGAGAGAGAGAGGCAGGCAGAGTGGTGAGGCCCTTACTCCCACCCAGAGCAGGCCGGGAAGATTCCTGTTTTCCTTCCACCTGGACTGGTGGGTCTCCTCCAGTTAACTAGCATGGATTTATCTCTTTGGACCCTAATCTTCAAACAGTGAAGTTACATGTAATTACTTTTGCTGGGGAAAGATGCCACCTGGGTTCCCAGCCCTGGGTTAGTTCTGTCTAGAAAAGAGGAAGGACCAGCAAGAAGTCTTTACAGACTTTCTTACCTTACTGAAGCCTTCTGAGGAAGAGATGGCTATTCGGGGAGAGGTGGAGAGAGGCCCTTCCCCTGGGCTCTGGCCATGCTGGTTAATGTTTAATGACCAGCCCTCCATGAAAGAAAGGCCCCATCTGTGCCCCTGCCAGTTCCTGGTATAAATACTCCCTGGGCGCCTGATGTTCCGCACCCGTGGGTGGGGAGCTGGGGTGAGAGCGAGGTGCACTCACCTGAGAGCATGAATGAATCAGAAATAGGGAAATGGGAAGGAATTGGTGTGGAGTGTTTCATTGCCTTTGTTTTAGTATAATTCTGTTTCATTGTAAGTGTATAGGGTAGCTTTGTGAACTGTCAGCTCTCAAGATCCCTGAACACTTAGTGGTGGCTCCCGAGCATGCGCATACGCACCCCAGCGCCCCTCAGCACATGGCAAGGTCTTCTCCCAGGCGCCCGGGCAGCGCCTGCTTATGTCCAAGAGTGTCTGCTGAGCCCGGCTCAGCGCCCACCCTGTCACCGTCTCTGTGCCCATCCAGGTCAGGGGGAAACCACCTGTGACTGGTGCAAGTTTCTGTTTCAAGGTATGCTGTCACAGCAGAAGTAGAACTGTGATTTCCTGTACCAGCTGGGACCACCCGAGTGTGGCTGCTCCTTGGCCCTGGGGCTGTGGCATTCACCTTCTACCCGCATTTCAGGGGTTGGTGGTCCCACCGTTTGGCTTGTCACATGGATTTGTGTCAGCAGGGTACCTCACTCACCTGTTAACTCTGTGGCGTTCTAAAAGATTCTCTCCGAAGAAAGAGCTTCCCACCTTCGAGAAGTTTGGTAGGCTGTGTGTGAACCCAGTGAAGTGTGGTGAATGTTGAGAGGGCGCAAAGATGTGAAAGCAGTCCCCCTCCAAATGGAAGGTTAGCTATTTAACCTGCACTCTCAAGACAGGCTCGGCTCAACTCAGGGGTGGAGGGTGGGGGAGGAAGGGAAGGTAGCTGGGCTGGTTGGTGGTCCCTTCGGAGATTGAACTTCATTCTTTAAAAAATAAATCCTTTGTGGCAGCCCAGGGGCACCCGCGACCACAACTCAGGAGCCTGTGATTCTTAGCCTTTGACCTTGGGCCTGGATTATTGTCAAGTTTCTCAAAACAAGTCCTGAAGGATGAGACCCCGCCAAAGGGGCTGGGTTTCTTCTCAGCCTGCCCCTGTCTCACGCTGACCATCTGTCCGGTGGGACTCACTCGCTGCCTTTTCTCCACAGTGCTGCTCACAGCCGTGAACTGCTACAGCGTGAAGGCTGCCACCCGGGTCCAGGATGCCTTCGCTGCTGCAAAACTCCTGGCGCTGGCCTTGATCATTCTGCTGGGCTTCATCCAGATCGGCAAGGGTGAGTGCAGCCTCTGGGCCTCCACAGCTGTCTTCTGAGGCCCTGCTGTGCTGGGGAGGGGGGGGGGACCCCCACATCTGCATACCCCCAGTCCCCACATCCACCAGGTTCTCCAACACATCAGTTCATTGGCTGTGCACCCTTACCCTTAATAGGGGGTTCCCCTTCCTGAATGCAGCAGCCCTCAGGTCTGGCACACTAGCATGAACAGTATCCTTTGAATCGGGACACTGTGTGCCCGGTCACACCATCCCAGGAAAGGCAGTGATATTGACTTAGAGAGACTGAACATCACCCAACACATTAAATATCACCCAGAGAAACAGGGAGATATAGATTCCCCCGTCCCAAACCCCACTCTCCTACCCACTGTTGGGGCTGGAGAGGGGTAGGATGGGCACTTTTAGAGAGAGCTTAGCACTGTGCCTGGCACGTCATGAGCTGTTGCTAGTTTAGTCTCCAAGGTAGATGTTGCACACAGGAAGCTACCCAGATGGTAGGTGCCCTACAGGTAAGTCAGAGCTGCCCCCCCAGGGGAGGATGCAGAACAGCCCAACCCCCATCAGGGCCCTCATGCCCACGATGGCATTTGGTGATGGTGCATCCTCTGGCTATTGGGCCTTGTTCCCTGTGAATGTGCTATGGCTTGCCCATCATTCTATGGGCAAGGGTGATGTGGTCCTCCCGTTCCTGGCCACTGTGGGAAGCCCTGTCGGGAACACTTCTGTAGGCGTCTCTTGATCACAGAAGCGCTGGCTTCTCCTGCAGCGGGCACACAGCTGGCCCAGGTCAGGCGTTGGCTTGGACTCCACAGACGAGCCACACTGGCTGGTCCGAGACAGGTTCCGAGAGCCCCTCCACAGGAGGTCATTGTGAGGACACACACAGCCAGCCCCCACAGCCCTGTGTGTGGAGGGGCAGGTGGGCACCGGGGCTGCACTCGATGTCTGCGTGCTGTTAGAAAGTGGGGGCCACAGAGAACAGCCCCTGTGTCCCCTAGCTCACCAGGGGCACAGCTGGCCTGACGCAGCTGGTCCTGGCAGCAGCTCAGAGCTCTGTCGCAGGGGGAACCAGAATCTGAGCCACTTCTAAAATCCCACGTAGGCACCCTCTCACATCAGCTGTCCTTCACTGTGAGGCCCTGGGCAGGAGGCGGCTGTTGTCTTGACATAGCCTGTCCTCTCTCACACTTTGGAGCTGGCTATCTGAACTGCGTGCTCAGAAAACCCCTCAAGGCCTCACACCTGTGTCCTCCGGGCTTCTGGCTGTGACACCCAGAAATCCGTCCTTGCAGTTCTGGGTTTCCCCAATTCCTTCCCTCCCCACCATCGACTGGCCACACTGGGCACTGCACCGTAAAGGGATCTGGTGTCCAAAGAGCATGGGCTGGGCGGGGGGCATGCTCATGACTCAGGAGACTCGGGTGCACGTGGGGCTGCAGTGGCTGCCACATTACCTGCCCTTGCCCGTCCTCCATCGGAGTAGGGAGAAGCCCATGGTTCTGGTGTACACAGACCTGGTGAGGTCAAAGCAGGAGTCCAGATCATTCAGCAGGCCATCTTGTTAAATACATTAATATGTGTGAAGTCTTTAGCATGGTGCTAGTACCTAGTAAGAACCAGCTCCCATGGCCACAATCATTGTCATCGAGGAAGGGGAAAATTCCACCTGATGTGTGATCACTCTGCGGAAGGTAGCCTAGGTCATCACCCCAGGAGCTGGACCTCGTGGGAGTGTGCATCTGACCAGTGGCACCTGGCTCCCTAGGAAGTCCTTGAAACACTCTCTGTGGGTGAGCCCAACAGGCAGGGCTGTGATGAGCTAGAACCTGCTTTATCCCTGCCACCGCTGCTCTGGGTGCTTCCACCGTACTTGAGGGCCTTCCTGGGACTTCAGGTTCCAGAGTATTCCTAAAGGCAAGACTTTGTCTTACTCTTTCCTTCTTGGGTCTCAGGGGCCCTAGTCAGGACCTAGTAACTCTCTGGCTTCATGGACAGCAGTTAGGACCAATGGGTGGGAGGAAAAACTCTGTCCTGCCCCACCGCTTCATCCAGCTGGGAGATGGGTCATCGGATAGAAGCCTTGCTTTTGAAGGCTTTTACTTGGCTGGTATGATTGGATACAGACAGATGAGGAATGTAGGGGGGGAACCTGACTTTTGTAAAAACAAATTTCAGTAGGAACAGCAAAGAGCTTTTGTTCGGCTTGAATGTATAATGTGTTTATAATTCCGTTGCTATTGAAAACATACTCCCCCACCCACCTCCTGCCCGAAGCAGTTTCTTTCTGAACTCGGGATACAGTGCAGCGTCTGCAAAATTCCTGTCTCCTGTTTTTAAGAGATTTACTTTGTTCCCAGATGAATGCCTTCCTTTCTGGAGGACGCACGGTTGGAAATATTGACCCCTTTTGCCCACAACGTTTGTCTGACTCTGTTTCCCCCTCGGGCAGCCTGCAAAACCCCGTGGCTCCCGGTGCTGCTGGGAAGACGGCTGGCTCCTCCTGGCGGAGGCTCAGCTCCTTGGCTCACCCGGCACCTGGGCCTGCAGGAGGGTTTGGGCATGGGGCCCAGCCTCCCCAGGTTCAAGTCCAGCTGACTGTTTGTTAGCCCCAGGCCTCTGTTGGCCTTGTTTCCTCATTGCCATGAGACCACGAGCATTTCTGTCCTTGTTCTTCACCAGAACTTTCTCAGGCTCTGAGTGCAATGAGCACACAGCCCTGCCAACCAAACCTCACTCTGTGGTTCAGAGACGTCAGACACACAAGAACAGGAAAATGCAGACAGGGCAGTGGGGCTCCAGCCCAGACCTGGGAGGCCCTGCTGAGGGCAGGAGGGCATGACTGCATGAAGGCCCCAGGCTGAGATCTCAGGGGTGGGAGGGGTGCGGGTTGCCCTTGCGGCTGGGGTCGGGGACGCCATGGTGCTGAGTGTGTGGAGACTGGTGCCACCTAAGGTGTCGGGATTTGCTCCTGGCCTTTTCAGAAGGCTGTGCAGAGGTTGGGTGGACATTTTGGATCTGGGTGGCTGAAACAGCCATCTCAGAAACTGTCGGTGGGGTCGGCTTGGTGTGGGGAAGCCACAGAGGGAAGCAGATAGACATGGTGGGCAGAGGGCACTTTTTGGTTCAGGACATACCTGCCATCCCCTCCCCTGCTTTTGCCATTTTTCTTTTGTCTGTGGACTTATCTATGACACCCCGCAAGGTCCACTGCCCCAAGGTCAGGCGTTCCTAGAGCTGAGCAGCTTTTCCAAGGCTGGAAGATGACAGTGGGGCATGGAAGACTTATCCTTCACGCCCCAGTCCTTTCCGGAGGATGCACAATGGGACGCTTGTGGTTTTGCTTGGCGGGAGCCCTGTGGTGTAGCATCCAGTGGGAGACCAACTCAGTCTCCTTGAACAGTCACACGGCGATTGCATGGCTGGGCAGATAAAAGCTCCCACAAAAACACTTTCTTTCCCTCCCACGTTGTGTCTGAGCAGGATGCCCTCCCCTGGAGGTCATGGGAAGAGACGTGTTCCCTGTGCCAGGGCCTGGTCCCCCAGCCTCCACATCTGCTCATATATGCTTGCCTAGCCACTAGGACATTGTCCCCAAGTGCCAGGGGACCTGCTGTAGCACTGGGAACAGAGGCACTTAGACTCTGAGTTGGTTATCGCCTGTGTCCAGTACTGCCCAAGGTTACTGGGAGGCTGGGGGATCGAGAAAGCACAGGAGATGCCGCTGGCTGGAAAGACCAGCCTTGCAGTGGGGAAGGCCCAGGCAGGCCTGTGAATGACCATGTCCGCCCAGGGCTAGAGACTGGTCTTTGAGTCGTTTTATAGTTGCGTTTGGTTCTTAGGTTATTGGGTCAGGGCTTGGAGAAGCAGTGGCCTGCCCAGTCCCATGTAGCAGTGTCAGCAACCGCACATGGCTTGTGATGTTGGGTCCTGTGTGCAGAGACGTGAGCTCCCTCAGGAGCTCTGTCCTACCCAAGAAAGCAGTGTCGGGCTTATAGGACAGGGGGTGGAAGAGGCCCACACACACAGGCCAGGCAGCCTGGAATAGCCAGGCAGAGGCAGGGAGGAGACCCTGGTCCTGGGAGGGCCTGGGTCTTGAGTATGGCTCTCCTTGGGCAGGTCTCTTTGTTTACCGGAGCCTTAGTTTCCTAGTCTGTGAAATGGCTACCCTAGCAACATCAGCCCCAGGCCGTTGGAGCCTCTCTTGCTGCTGTGAAATGTTGCCAGGCTGTGGGCTATCCTCCCCTGCAGGTAGGGGATCGGCATATCAATGCTCCCAGACCCCACTTTCCTCCTTAGGAAGGACTCAGGGGCACCAGTGACAGAATCTGTCTCAGAGGGGATCTGCAGGACACTGTAAGGGGTGAGGGCCAGGCAGGGCGGGCTGGGCTTCTGTTGCTCAGCAGCAACAGTCACCTGTGCCCCGGGAGACAGGGATGGGCCTCAGGGCCCCTCCCCCACCATGAGCCAGACTGCCCCTCTGAAATGCCCATGGTGTCAGTCACGCGACAAATATGGGAGCCCCCCACTTCCACCCCCAGTCTTCGTGGAAGAACTTGCGGCAATGTAGCCATGATCGGGGGAAGGTTGGCTGCTTTCCCTGGGGGTATTCTTTGATCATTTCTCATTGAGTCCTTTCTTCGGGTCTGCATGGTTCCGTGCTAATTCGGCATCCAGAATCAGAACAAATCTGAAGTCACGTGCTTTGTGTGCTGCCCTCTGGGATGAAGTCGGACGCCTGGGAGCTGGGCTCTTTCCTGCTGCTGCCCTCGCTCCCTGTGCCCTGGGCGGGTAGCTCCACAGACAGAGCAGTTGGGGCCAGGGCTGCGACAAGAATGGGGGTGCGGCCACGAAGCTCTGTGCTGGCCTCGTTAGTTCTCAGGGGTCTCCTAAAGGCTGTGCAGTCGGAAAAGGGTCCCTTCCTATTGGAATTTGAGGCTTGAAGCTGATCGTGAGGCCAAGGGGCCAGCTCCACCATGAGTTCAAAAGGTACACCATGGACAGATGGTGGCCCTGGTGAATGAGCACTGTCCTCCTCTCGGCCAGTCCAGATTCCTGTCACTTCACTGTTCCCAGACGTCAGGCAGAGCCAAAGTAGAGCAGGCACTGGACTTAGTCCCTCAGCCCAGGGTGGGGAGACAGATGGGGAAATGGGGTCCCTGGTGAGCCGGCTGTGGGGTGTGGCCCCTTTGAGGGTGCTGGGTCTCTGTGCTTTCTCCCTGAGTCCTCTCAGGGCACAGAGAGGCGACCGGTCAGACAGGACTCGGGGCCCCAAGGCGTGCTCACTTAACCTGTGACTGCGGAGCAGGATCCAAGGCCATGACCTTTCCACCACCTCCTGACCGTGCCCGTGAGGCACATAGTAGCGAGCAGCAGGACTCAACTAAATGGAACGAGGCCTGGTAGGTCTCTGACTGCCCAGAGCGCTTGGGGCTGCATAGCAAACGGCACAAACTTGGGGGTGGAGGAGCTGAAAACAAGACCTCCATCCTCTCACAGTTCTGGAGGACAGGAGGTGAGGATGAGGGCCATGCCCTCTGAAACCTGTGGAGGAGGAGCCTTCCTCGTCTCTTCCAGCTGCCCGCCATGGTGGTTCCTTGGCTGGTGGCATCATCACTCATTTCTGCCTCCGTCCTCACTGGCCGCTTCCTGTGTCTCTCCTTTTCTGTGTCTTCTAATGACACTTTCATGGGATGTAGGGTCCACCCTGATTCATGACCTCATCTTGAAATTCTTACTTTAATTACATTTGCAAAGAGCCTTTTCCAGGTCAGGCAATATTCTGAGGTTCCAGGAAGACATGAATTTGGGGGGACCCTGTTCGGCACATCCCATGATGTAAATGGCTGTCACGTGGAAACCCAGAGGATAAAAGTAGGACCAAAGGCTGAAGGCTACAGTGGTGGACACTCCCTCAGCTGTGGGGATGACTTCCTCACGGTTGGCACCCTGAGTCCCTGGCCTGGCAGTGGTGCCTCTAGGTCGGCTGAGCTCTCCACCTGCTCAGGCTGTCAGTGGCTGGAAGCACTGGGGGGGTGGGCCTGGTCAGCCCTGAGGCTCTGAATTCTCTCGAGCTATACCCCAAAGACGGCCATTCCCACACTGGAGATGTGGACAGGCCACGTGTGGGATTCCCTGGCTTGGGGCCCAGACAGAGCCCTGTGGAGCCTTTGGCCAGGCCTTCCCCATGCACAGAGGCCAGCTGAGGTCTCACGGGCTGCAGGAACTGGGGGAGCTCTCTGTTCCCTGATTCAGGACCCAGAGGGCTGTGCGTCCCCCAGGCGGGAAGAAGGAGAGATCCTGGGCCTGTCCCTACATGCACATGGCCGCGGCTGTCCTCCCTGGCTTCTTCTGTTGGTGAGGAAGCTTCTCCGAGGGGGGAAGGACCCCCTGCACATCCCGGGTTGATGATGGTTTCCATGGCTGTGGCTGTGTCTGTGTGACACAGTGATTCATGCTGGTTTTCCCTGCAATCAGCCCCCCAGGGCCTTTCAGATGTTCCCAGCCCAATTACTCTGGCTCTCTGGAGGATCCTGCAGGCTGGAGGCAGGCACTGCCTGGTTCCCAAGGCGGCCTGTGACATTGCCACTTGCCAAAGGGTCCAGCATCTGGCAGTGTGCTAGCTTTCTCACTCCTAGCAGCCCTTCCAGGAGTGCTGCTAAAGACTACGTTTTAGGGCAAAGAAGGCAGCCTGGGGATTCAAGAGCTTTGGGGGCAGAGAATGCAGGTTAGAGGCAGCTGTTAGTGTTGCCATCGCGTGACAGGAGTCATCAGCCACATGCTGTGGGGTTCTGGGGTTCTCACACCCTTGCCCCCAGTCCTTGTGGGAGGTCTTGTGCTGCTCCTGTCCCTGTCTTCCCAGTGGACGGCAGGAGGGGGAGCATGAGGCTAGCTCTCAAGTGGAGGAACTGTGCAGCCATTCGTGTGCGTCTGCCTGGGCCTGGAGCTCTATGTTAAAGCAAGGCTCGTGCTCTGGTCCGGGGTCCATGGGAGAGAGGACATGGGGCAGTTAGTGGGTCTGCCCTGGCTATGGGGAGCAGTGGCATGTGGGCCAGACATCTGTCATCCTCTGTCTAGAGTGGAGTCTCAGCCCAGCACTGTTGCCTTTTGGCGTCATCTGCTCTGGGGCCACCCTGTGCATTACAAAATGTTGAGCAACACACCTAACCCCCCACGACAAGTCCCCCACCCCAGAGTGACAATCTCTAGTGTCTCCAGACGCCACTGCATGTGGCCGGGTTGCTGGAGTGGGTGGGTGGTTGAGAACTGCTGTGTGAAGTCCAGAGTTCACCCTCCTGCTGGGAAGGAGGAGCCCTGTCCCCATGCCACTGCTAATGCACATCATTAAGTGGAGGTATGACTGCCTCAGTTGCTTCTTGCTGTTCTGGAGACAGGCAGAGCTATTGCTCCTGAGCCATCACCCCAAGCTCCTTCAGGCTGTGCCAACCCTGTGGGGGCCGGGCCAAGTGCCGGGCACAGCCAACAGGCCTGACGCCCTGTCCGTGGTGCCCACTGACGGGGGGAGCTGTGGGCCTGTGCTTTGGGCCAGAATTTGACACAGACAGGCTGAGCAAGCCCAGGAGCTCTGCTACAGGTGCACGTGTGTGCTGGCTGCTCTCAGCAGTTCACTCTCAGATCGCTTCTTCTGTCCCTGGTCCTCAGTGGACCACGCTGTGCCTGCGTGAGCTGGGAAACGGTGAAATGACAGGGCAGGGGGACAGCTCAGGGGAACTTGCAATAGGTTGATTGGGGTTCAAAGCAGCTGAGTCCTTGACTGAGCTTTGCCAGCACCCCCTCACCCCATCCCATGACAGGAGAGAAGCGGGAGGTCTGCCATCTGTGCTCACGGCTGCAGGGACTGCTGTCCCTCTGTGTGCCTGGATCTCTGCTTTCCTCCAAGAGTTTTGGTAGTGAGGCCTTGGGCAACTGAGGAAGGTCCTGGCAGGTTACTCCAGCCACAGCTGTCCTAGGGGTAGAAGCATCATGGACTGGTTGGGAGGAACCCGGCCGAGGCCCCAGGTGCAGCCCAGTGACACGCTCCAGTCCGAGTTGGTCAGAGCAGCTAATAATACTCATTTATCGGGGGTTTTAGAGGCTGCAGAATCGAGCTGTCAACCCTAGGAAATATCGTTTCGCAGCAGGAATTCTTGTTCCCAGCATCATTGGCTCAGGGAGATGACTGCATGTACCTGTCACACTCTGAGTTGGCTATCCCTTGATGACAACATTGAAGTCACCTAGGCTTTAGGGCTGGAAACATTTAAGCCTTCCCAGAAAGCCCTGGGATGTATTTCAAGCCTGGAGTTTTGTCCTCCGCACGTGTAGCATCCATCCCCATGTAGCGGCATCTCCCACCTGTGCACTTGTGCACACACAGTGTCAGCAACTTGGGGCCGTGCTTGGGGTGGGAGCCAGTGTTCACAGCTCCACCAAGATCTGTATCCCGCCTATGGGAAAAGAAATCCAATTTGAATAGTAAATACGAGGTATATAAGTATATTCTGCCCTGACTGGTGTGGCTCAGTGGACTGAGTGCTGTGCTGGCCTGCGAAACAAAGGGTCACTGGTTCGATTCCCAGTCAGGGCACATGACTGGGTTGCAGGCCAGGTCCCCAGATGGGGGTGCGTGAGAGGCAACCAATTGCATATTGATGTTTCCCACTCCCTTCCCTTCTCTCTAAAAATACATTTAAAAAATATATATATCCTAAAATCAGAAAGTTATAAATTTCAAGGCAAGCCTGCATCACTCGTAAGGAACCTTTATCATGAGAGACCTTTAATGTTCCAGAAGTAGTAGTAAGTCTGACCCAGCAGCACCCTGTTGGGGAAGGGGGGCAGTATGTGACCTTTTGCAGATCCAGGCCAGCAGTAGCAGCCCTGGGCAGCAGCTCCAGACTCTAGGATCACCTGTAGCATCCTGGGGTGCTCTGGCCTTTGGCTCACGCATGCCGTACCTGGAGATGAGACCTATCAGCTGCCCCGGCATTCTTGGGGACTGCCGTCATGATCCCAGACCAGCTGCATGCCAGCAGTCCCCACGCCTCTGGTCAGGTGGCCTGACCCCCAGTTTCCCTGACTGTAAGACAGATGCTTCTCCTTTCCCCTCACAGCAGAAGCATGTGGACAAGGTCCCGGGACAGGCAGGGCTCTGCGGGCACGAAGGAATGCACAATACAGAACATTCTGCAGGAGAGCAGCTGGGAGGGAGCACAGAAGAGCTCCCACTGTCCTGAGCTGGCTCCAACTACTGCCCCCACCCACCCGGCCTGCTGACCACCCTGTGACCGGGCAGTCCTGGGACCAGGCCTCCAGGACAGATCACGTGCAGGCAGTTCAAGGGGGGAGGTGCCGACTACCGTGGAGCCTGTTCTGGTCACAAGATGCTGGCCTTGTGGGCAGGGTGAGGGGAGCTGTGGATCCCGTGTTCACCCCCGACCTCAGGCGGGAGATCGAAGGGCTGAGCATTGCCCGCAGGGTCAGAATGAATAAGCTCCAGGACAGAGTTCAGACGGACAGACAGATGGGGCTCCTTCCCTACTGCAGCGTGTGCCGTAGGGAATTCGCTGCCGCCTTGCAGTGCAGCTTTAGTCAGGTAAAGTGTCAGGCTGTATGGGAGCCTCCTTTCACAGGTCCCTTCGAAAACCTCACATACCGTCACCCTGTCCTGTTTCCGGGGTGACTGAAGGTGTCACTTTTGTGGAAGGCGTAAGCGCCCTTGAGGACCTTGGGTCCCTGGTGGGGTCCCTCATCCCTGTTTCCCCAGGGACCTGCTGGCCCACTGGCCACTGGTAACACTGACCCATGTAGCAGCCTGGGGACTATGTCCCACCCAGCTTGGGCCAGTTGGACCTAGACTGCAGTCTCAGCAGGGTGGGGCACAGAGCCTCGTGTGTAGAGCCACGAGACTTGGTTTGAAGCAGCCCCCAAACTAACAAGCAGTCCACACCTGACCAGTAGTTCAATTCGTGCCCCCAGTGTCAGGTGAGCAGAAGGCAATGAAGCGCCTGTGTTCCCCTTGGGGGTGCCTTTGCTATTGTTTGAAACCCTCTTGTGAGTGTATGAGTGTGCCGCGCCCAGCCCAAAGCCAGAGGGGCCAGGGACTGAAAACCCAAGAACCCGGTGACCCTCCCCAGTGCAGAGAGGAGGGCCAGCCCGCCTGACTCCTGGCCTGTGTCTGTTGGCACCGGCTGATGGGGTGGCCCCTCCTCACGAAGTGAGTCCATCCAGGCCCACATGTTCCTGGACCATTTGGCAGATGATGTAACTGAGCCTCAGAAAGGGCCAGAAACTGTCCTAGTAGCCAGGGACCTTTCTGAGGTACCCACATTTCACAGTGTCTACTGTGTCGGGCTGAATGGTGGCCCCCAAATACATGTCCACTGGAACCTGTGACTGTGTTTGTATTTGGAAAAATGGTCTCAGATGCAATCAAAGTGAGGGTCATGATGAGACCACCCTGGATTAGGGTGGGCCTGAAATCAATGAGTGTCCCTGTAAGAGACAGAAGAGGCGACAGGGAGGAAGCTGTGTGAGGAAAAGGGCAGAGACTAGACTGATGCGGCCACAAGCCAAGGACTCCTGAAGCCCCCAGGAGCTGGAAGAGACAGGGGGACCATCCGCAGAGCCTCGAGAGGGAGCGTGGCCCTGTGACACCTGGGTTTCAGCCTTTTGGCCTCTGGAACCGGGAGGGAGAAAGCCTCTGTCGTCCGAGCCTGCAGTCTTCTGGCACCTGTTAGTGCAGTCCTGGGACACTCACGTGGGCCTCGCTGGGCCACGATGCACATCAGACCGGCTTGTCTCTCCACGTGCTCTGAAACTGAGAGCGTGGGGCCGCGAGATGTGGGGTCCTGCCTGCTGCGGGTAGGAACGGTCGGCAGAGGCGTGGGCCTGAGCTGTCCAGACCACACCCCGTATGTCCAGGAGCCCAGCGCGTTGTTGTTCATCTGGATTAAGAACCAAGGCTGAAATCCGATGGCCCCACCACACACCTGTCCAGAAGGTGCCCAGGTTGTGCAGCCCTGGGGGAGAGAGTTAACTGGCACCGAGGCACCATCCACCTGCGCCGTCCTCTTGTTCTGCTCAGTCCCTGTGGCATTCCAGGGTCTGAATCATTTTGGGGTCATTTTGTGCTCACCACAGCCATGAGGAGGTGGCATTTGAGAGTTCCATCGAGCACACGAGAAGCCTGGTGTGAGTCCCCCAGCCTGCGGCTCTCGAACTGAGGTCTGTGGGGGACCATGCTCTGAGGTGACCAGGGCTGATCAGCCCCTCCCTCCGGACATGTCCCTGCATCCGCCTGGGCTGTTGGCACTCAGAATGGCCAACGATCTGCAGAGCTACCATCTCCCTCTCATATGGACCACAGGCCCCTTCAAGGCCACATTCCTCCAGGTCATGGCAGGGTCATGCTCACCTTGCCTGAGCTCCAGACCCCGGGGAAGCCAGGATTGTGTGCGTTGGTGGCTCAGTGGATGCATTTAATTTGTCACAGTGGAAAGATTTCACCTCACTGTTTTGTCCCAGGGCCATTCTGGAACTTACTGTATGGCCTCTGTGCAGAGCTCTCTAACACAACATTTCTGTCTGTTTGGCCTTTGCAGGTGGTGTGTCCAATCTGGATCCAAAATTCTCATTTGAAGGCACCAACCTGGACGTGGGAAACATCGTATTGGCGTTGTATAGCGGCCTCTTTGCTTATGGGGGATGGTAAGTTCCAGAATGTCTGGGTCTCTGGGCCTTGGGACACACAGGGCAGGCCTGAGATGTCCAGAAGTCTGAATCTCTCGGCCACATGCGGGCAATTTTAGAGGGTGGCAGGAGCGCCTCTCAGAGCTGCTTGAGCCCCGTGCATCCTGGGAAAGCACAAGGCGGGCCGAGTAGCAGCCCTTGGCACCTTTGTCCTCTGTACCTTGGGTCCTGAGAAGGCGGCCCTATAGATAAACCTTTGCTGAGGGGTGTGAGGCCCTGCTGGGCCTTGGCTTCTTCCTCGCCAGGTTTCCCCCAACACTGTCTGTCCCGCTGGGTCCCCAGCTATGGCCCTACTCCCAGGCCGGATCATACTGGGCCACAGGAATGGCTGCCATGTGGCGGGAAGGTGCTGGAAGGCAGGTCAGAGAGTGGACAGGGCTAGCTAGCTAAGGTGGCAGGCCTGCTGGGGTCACACTTCTCCCAAGGGAACAGGACTTGCCCCCAGCTGTCCACCGAGATGGGCCCCGGTGCGGGGGGAGGGGTCTCCTCTCCCCTGGCCCAGAGCAGCCAGCAGGGGCTTCCCATGGAATCTGTGTTCTCCCACCACCCCTCCCAACCCAGTGACTCTGGGAGGACTGTGTGATTAAACCCTGCTCTCTAAATTCTAGGAACTACTTGAATTTTGTCACAGAGGAGATGATCAACCCCTACAGGTACATGTGTGAACAGAGACATTTCCTTTTGTTATTTTAATGTGAGAGAAGGAAGAAGCCAGTCCTGCCTAAGAAGGCTTCTGTGGGCCCAGCCTGGTCTCAGATGAAAGCCATACAGGGCCTTTCAGGAGGGGCCTTGGGGTTGGGACCGTGCTGGGGTGAAGGGGCGCTGGGTTTTGACCTCACACCAGCCACACAGTGGCTGTGTGCCCTTCAACGCGATTTCCCCTCAGAATAGACAGGAATGCCCGTTTGACAGAGGGGAGCTGCGGCCGGTGGGGTCAAGTCCCTAGCCAGGTCCATGCAGCTGCCCAGGCCCCTGTGTGCCGGAGCATCGCTGGGGCTGGTTCTGTCAGGGGCTGCGCTTGGACAACCTGCCCTTTCGTTCCTTCCAGAAACCTGCCCCTGGCCATCATCATCTCCCTCCCCATCGTCACCCTGGTGTACGTGCTGACAAACCTGGCCTATTTCACCACACTGTCCACCGAGGAGATGCTGACGTCGGAGGCCGTGGCCGTGGTAAGGTGACCAAGGCTGGCCCTGCCGCCTCTGAGCCTGTGATGTGGGGCAGACCAGACCCCTTGTCTGCAAACCATACTTCTGCACGGAGGGGTTGAGCTGCTCTCTGCCGAGTCTGCCAGAAAGTGTAGGGTGCTGGTTCTCAATTCTGGCTGCTGATGCCCAGGCCACACCCTAGGCCAGTTTTAAGTCAGCATGTCTGCGGTGATCCTGGCATCAGTCCTTTTTAAAGTCAAGTATGGAGGGGGTGAGTCCATTATGGTGATTTGGATGGTCCAGTCCCCGCAACTGAGGTCTGCGACCCAGAGCACAGGGAGGAAAGCTGGGTGGCCTTCTCCCACCGCTGCCCATGATATATCCTGAGCCACCTGTGCTGGGCATTCTGGACACTGGGTTCAGAGGAGGGAGAGCAGCGTCCCCGGGCCCCATGGTGGCGGCAGCAGCTGAGCACCTTGTCAGCCCTCCAAACCCAGCAGAACGGGGCCCTGAGTAGAACCAGTGGGCCTCTGAATGCCCTGCGGGGACCCTGTAGGCTCCCTTCCCGTAGGGTCCTCCCTGGCAACTGCGCAGGGGGGGGTCAGCACCCACTTGCCCTCGCCAGCCCCTAAGTACATGCTCACTGAGCCCTGCTCTGGGTCAGGCCTTGGGGACCCAGCCAGAGAGAAAGCAGTGTTTTCTTGTGGAGCAGACACGTGAATGGGGAGAAGGCCTGGCAGCTGGTCAACCCGGTGTGATGCGGGGTGAGGAGCACCCAAGGACAGTGCCAGCACGTGGGGACAAGGGGTGAAGCACCAGTGCAGTTCTAAGGAAGTCTCTGTCCCGGGGACAGCCCCCCACAATCCAGACCCCGAGGAGTCACTTGTGTGCAGAATCCTTGCAAGGAGTGTGCAGGAGGGCGGCGAACAAGTGGGCTGGGGCCGGGCCGGGTCGGGCCGTGCGGACAGCGTGCTGTCCCTGTGGAGCGTCGGGCTGTGTGCTGGGCATCGCAGAGCATCGCTCACTCGCGCGTGGCCTCTGTCTAGGACTTCGGGAATTATCACCTGGGCGTCATGTCCTGGATCATCCCCGTCTTTGTGGGCCTTTCCTGCTTTGGCTCCGTCAACGGGTCCCTCTTCACATCCTCCAGGTGAGCCCACCCAGGACCACCCTTCCACACTCGGGCTCTGTGGGAGCTAGGGCAGGACTGGGGGGCAGGCGGGTGCGGTGCTGCACACTCCTTTTTAACATGAGCTTTATGTATATAACATGTATGTATTGGGTAATACATAGCTGTCAAAACGTTCCAGTAACACAGAAGTAAAGGAACATGACTCTCCCCTCCCCAGAGGTGACACAACTGCTCAACTGCTGTGTCCTCCCAGACTCTTTTGTGGGTTCGCTGTGCACCCCACCTTCGGGGAGGGGAACTGAACGTGAGCAGGCCTCTGAGTTTCCCCACCGCCAGTGAGTCAGCCAGGGACACTGAGAGGCACCCGCCCTGAGCCCAGTGCTTGGGCACAGGCACCCTCTACTGCCCCCTGCCTGGGCTGCTCGGAGATGAAGCTGACTGCCGGCTTTTCTGTCCACAGGCTGTTCTTTGTGGGGTCCAGGGAGGGCCACCTGCCCTCTGTACTCTCCATGATCCACCCGCAGCTCCTGACACCCATGCCCTCCCTCCTGTTCACGGTAAGCCAGCAGATCCGTCTGACGCCCCCTTCTCCGGGAGCACCACAAGCAGACTGAAGTGCAAACCCGGGCTTTCCTTAGGGATCAGTGTTGAGGGCCCCCCAGCTGGAGCGGGGGTGGGGCGAGGCTGCAGGGTCCATCTGCAAGACGCCCTCCTGGCTCTGCCCGGTGTCACCGGGACGGCAGGCCAAGGCGGAGACCGAGATACAGATCAGCTAACAGAGTGCTTCCTGGTACGGTGCCCTCCACTGCATGCTCCACTGAACAACAAAGGGCGCTAGATTTTTTTTTTTATGTTTTTAATTCCAAAAATAATACACAGTAGTTATAAAAAAAACTTGAAACGGTCCAGCGTATGTGGAGCAGAAGCCCCATGTGTTCCCCAAGGGAGCTGGAGTTCCTGGGTGGCTTCCGTGCCCCATGCCTCTGTGCCCAGAGCGTGTCAGCGTGTACGCAGATGCGTGTGCACAGCACCTGCATTTCTAGTGAGATCACACTGTGTGTGTTTCTCTTCAGCTCGCCTTACGTCTCTCCTCACCCGGTAGACACGATTTTATTAGTTCTCCATTGTTTTGTAACCAATCACCCAAAACTTAGTGGCCTAAACAGAAAGCATTCATCATCTCTCGGTTTCTGTGAGTCAGGAATTCAGGGCAGCTTAGCCAGGTGGCCCTGGGTCAGGGTCCTTCATGAGGCGGCAACAAGACAGGGTTCAGGACTGCTGTCCCGTCCGAAGGCTCTGCCCCAGCTGGCGGAGCCACGTCCAGGATGGCCCCTTCCACAGCTGCGGGCAGGAGGCCACGGTTCCTCAGCACGTGGGCTCGTCCGCAGGGCTGGGTGGACGTCCCCACTGACAGGGCAGCTGGCTGCCCCCTGTCAAGGGTGAGGGAGCCGAAAGGAGTAGCAAAGAGGAAGCCACCATGTTTTTATGACCTCGCTCAGGAGTTACACTTGTCATTTCTGTCTCGGTCTGTTGGTTGGGAGTGAGTCAGTAGACGTAGCCCAGCTCAAGGAGAGAGGGCCACAGCAGGTGACCCTGGGACCTCTAAAACCACGCAGGGCTCGGGCTCAGTTTCGAAACCCTGATGTGGTGTCCGGTGGCCCAGATGTCTGCAGCTGACTTACACGAGCCCCGTGCTGGGCACTCGGGGCGGTTCCCAGCCATTGCTCTTACGGGCAATGCTGCGGTGGGTGTCAGTGTGGGCATCTGCACCGTCCCCCTTGCAGTGGCGCCTTTGCTTTCTGAGAACTCGCCTGTTGCTCAGACTAAGTCTTCCTTTAAAGCGGGAGTGTGCGTGTGCCGTCAGCCCCTGCAGACGCGTCCCAGCATCGGGGTGGCCTCCGCCGGCCAGGGCCGCCCTGTCCCCAGCTCCAGCCCAGGCCCTACGAGGGCTGACACTTCCCCGCCTCTGCTTGCAGTGCATCATGACCCTGCTATATGCCTTCTCCAACGACATCTTCTCCGTCATCAACTTCTTCAGCTTCTTCAACTGGCTCTGTGTGGCCCTGGCCATCATCGGGATGCTGTGGCTCCGCTACAAAAAGCCTGAGCTGGAGCGGCCCATCAAGGTGAGGTCCCGGCCGTGGTGGGCGTCCCAGGCCTGGTGCACACCCAGGGCCGGTTGGGGGCTCGGTGGGTCACGCGCTGAAGAAGCTGGGCCCACGTGTCCCTGGGGGCCCTGTGTTGGGAGCCATCTCTGCATAGCTTCTTGGTTCTGCCCCTTCTGGCATGTGCCTGGGCAGCCACCATCCTCCTGTCGAGGGTTCCGGTGAGGGTCCACCAAGATAAGCCTGTGAACATGCTTCTACACCCAGACGTGGAGGGTAACTCACTCAGTCAATGACTGCTAATTGGGAACCTTTAGAGTGCCTGCCAAGGGGGCGATTCCAGGTGCTGGGGCTCGTCAAAGGACAAAATAGACTCCCTGCAAATCCATGTCCTCCTAGAGCTTATGTTCTAACAAAAGGGAGAATGATAAATCAGAACCCTGCAGTGCCCGGTGGGCGGGTGATGAGCACTGTGGGTGTGCACAGGCGGGCAGGCTGGGCCTCACTGGCCTGTGAGCCGCTGACCAGGACAGCCGGGGGCTACTGAGAGGACGGCACATGGGCAGAGGTGTAGGGACCACAGGTAGGGTAGGCGGTGACGTGTCCTACCTGCCCCACACAGATGGCTCTGCCTCAGTGTAGAGTTTGGGCGTTAGGCTGCCCAGGAGAAAGCTGGGGTGATGGCCGAGCCTTGCCTAAGGGGAATGCAGCGCTCCTCGTCAACCCATTGCTGGGGGACAGCTGCCCGAGTGTGGCCTTGTTTCTCCAAAAAGAGGGGCCGGTGATGTCCACGCTCCTGCAGAATAAGTTCAGTGAGCACCTCGGCTGCAACTCCCGTCGGGGGAGTTAGAGGGAGGAACTCATGGTGGGCACTGGCTGGCAGCTCTTGTCCCTTGTCCGGTCCCCAGTGGCGTTTGGCCATCCCATCTGGCACCTGCCCACAGGCCACATCCCAGTGTCCCCTGCCCAGCAGTTCCACGGAGGCCAGCAGGGCCCAGTTCCCTGCCTTGAAAGGGTTCTTTTGGGGTACAGGGGCCACCTGAGTTCTATCTCCACGTCACCTGGGTATGTGGTGGGCTTGGTCCCCTGTCAGCCTGTGCCTGAGGTGGACTCGGTGCTCATGCTGTCCTGGGCACAGAGTGGACTTTGTTTCACTGTTAACCTGGGCTGGGCAGGGCATGCAGTGGGGGCACCCTCTTGGATCCTCGCTAGCCCTTCATCTCCTGGGGCCTCTTGTCGGTGTGTAGACAGATGGCCAAGTCTGCGTGTGGACGAGCCCACCCTGGCACAGAAGCAGGGTGCAGAAGCGGGGCGGGGGGTGGGGCGGGGCGGGGGCACCTCTGCGGTTGGTCTAATGTGAACCCATGGCCAGGCCTGCCTGCTCATGGCTGTGCAGACTGGAGTCAGCCTGCCCACAAAGGCTCTTTGAGAAGGCGGCTGCCCGTCACTTATTAGTGGGTGGTAGTGGCCTTTCCAGAAGTGCCCTCCCTTGGGTGACTGGGTGGGTGCTGGGCTAGGGTTTCTGCCCTGTGATGTGGGAACCAGCAAGGTCGACCTCCTCTGACCCTGGAAAGCTTCGAGGGACCAACCTGGTTATTTGTGCTCACGGTCGGCACCGTCTGTGCTTTGAGTAATTACTGCCTAGCGCCCTGTGCTGAGTAAATGGAGAACAAGAGAGGGTTTCAGTTCTCCGGAGACCCCCACCTCTTGGGAGGCCAGCTCCGAGGAAACCGATGTAGGTCAGGCTGGAAGAGGGAGACCGGCAGGAGTGACAGCCCTGGGAGGTCGGAGCCACTCTCGGACCAGGTGGGGGGCACGGGCTATGCTCTGCAGGCCGCCATGGGGGAGGCCAAGTGCCCTGAGGAGGAAGATGGCTCCACCAAGGTCAGGAGGGCAGTGGGGATGCAGCACTTTCCGTGGGAGGGACAGGACTCGTGCTGACTGGACATGGCCGGTGAGTGGAGTGAGTGACAGGTGCCGACTGCGTTGCTCCACCCTCTGTCCCCAGGTGAACCTGGCACTCCCTGTGTTCTTCATCCTGGCCTGCCTGTTCCTGATTGCCGTCTCCTTCTGGAAGACCCCCGTGGAGTGTGGCATTGGCTTTGCCATAATCCTCAGCGGCCTGCCCGTCTACTTTCTTGGGGTCTCCTGGAAAAACAAGCCCAAGTGGCTTCTCCAGGGCATTTGTAAGTATCTCCCCAGTGCAGCCCAGCAGCCAGCACCTCTCTCCATCCCTGCCCAGGGTCCACCAGCACCCCATCCTGGAGCAGACCGTCTGCTGTCTCATCTAATCCCCTAGCCGGGGCAAGGGGGAGGGGTGTGCTCATGGCGCTGACCAAGGGCTCAGGCGTTTGACGTGTCTGGAGGTGACGTCTGGCCCATGTATTTCAGGGATAAGACGCTCAGCTTGGCACCAGCTAATCTCAGAACAAGGGATTCCAGAAAACCAAGCTGCTTTTGCCAAGTAACGAAATACCACTGCCTGTCGCCAGCTTAAACACAGGCTGACCCAGAAAGGCAGGGAAGGAGAAAACAGGATCTCTGCACTGAGGTCACAGGGTTAATTAACAAGCCAAGTTTAGGAGCCTGTGCTAAGGTTCCTAATGTGACCAGCTCCTGGGAAAGTCACTGGTGTTAGCAAGCCTGCACCACAGTCACCACGTCCTGGGTGGCTTATAAAATCCCCAGAATGGCTGTCTGGGAATTCTGATTGGCGCCTACCCAGTAACTAAGACTGTCAGTCGTTTCAGCGGACCTTTGCCTCCAGCCCAGTCTAGGCTCCCTATTAATCATCTTGCAGAACATCGCCAGGCCCTGAAGTGGGGCTCTCTGCCTTGAAATTGCCCCCCACAGTGTTCATCTGGGCTCCTTGCACATATCCCCCTGCTCCACCCCCTCTGCAAGACCACAGGCCTGTGTCTGTCATCTGGCAGTGAGCAGTGACCTTGCTTTTGGTCCTGGGTGTCTTCGAGGCAGTGACCCAGGTGTGGACAAATGGGAAGGGCCCATCAAATAGTCCCCTAGCATCAGGGCTTCTTATCCCTTTAATTTCTCCCATGTTCCCAGGGTTCTGAAACAGGGTGAGGGGCGGGGCCAGTGCTCAGCCCGTTGCCAAGTTCTGTGGCCACCCCCCGCCCCCTGCACCAAGGGTGACTGTTAGAGTCACTGGAAGAGGTGCAGCAATTCTCTGCTGCTAACCCGGAATGTGGGCTGCTGCCCACTGGGAGGGAGGCCCTCAGGCTCAGCGCTCACATTTTCAGATCAGGAGGTATCACATGAAGTTCAGGGGTTCTGGCTTCTCTTGCAACCTTGGAAGTCGTGGTGTCATGAGCCCGGGTGACCTGGGCTCACAGCACTCACGGGTGCCCCTGGACCCCAGGCATGTGATTACCCGATACCCGGAGTAACTCTGCTCTCCCCTCCCCTGCAGTTTCCATGACAGTCCTTTGCCAGAAGCTCATGCAAGTGGTCCCCCAGGAGACGTAAGGGAGAAGAGCCGGGACTCGCCGTGCAGGGCCAGTTTCTGGGTGGACGGAAAATGCACAAAGATCATTTTAAAACAACTCACCAACCTAAAAGCAACTTGGCCCATCATCCAGGCAGCTCGGCTGAGCACCCCGCACCATCCCTCCACCAGGTTGGGTGCTGGGGACACTGTGAAAACTGGTACAGATTTAGTCCCAGAAGACGAACTTTTACCAGTGAGTCTTCAAGAGTGCAAGGCACGAATGTGGAACTGAGAAGAGGCTGGGCCTTCTGACCACCGTGGACTTTTTGCCATGTTGGGTCCTTGTCCTTTTCTACCTTTGTTTATTTGAATTATTTTTTTAACTTAATTTTTAGGTCAAGCTGATGCCACAATGATGATTATTTTTTAAAGAAACAGGGAAGGACAGGTAGGGGGAATCTTGGGTCCCTTTACACTGCCAGCAGAGTGATGTGCCTCTGGGACCGGCTCCTGTCATGGGCGTGACCCCCGGTGCCAGCTTCAGGCGCAGTCTCAGGGGAGGAGGGATTCCAAGAGCCAAACACTGTAGCTGCCAGTGAGCCACTGGGACTTGGCCTTGCCACTGTGTGGACAGTGGACTTGCACTGACAGATGCATGTATTTGGCTTGTGTTTTTCTTCTTTGTTAGTAGGTGTAGTGACATTGGGAACACTAACCCTGGGCTTATGTCTCTGCCTTAAAGACCTGAGGTGGATCCATCCCACTCCAACCCCTAGAAAGGAAAGAAAATCTCAGTGAAACGTCCAGCCCCAGCTCCACAGAGAGTCAGTTCCTGTTGCTGGTGGAGTTCCAGGTTGAAGTCATGGGCAATCTGTTTGATCCCGGAGCTCCCACTGGTTTCTGGGCTATACCTGGTCATTCAGGATGCTGTGGGGCTCCTGGCTTTGTGCCTGCTGCCTGGCATGGCGGCCTGAGCAAAGGCACAAAGGCAGGAGGATTTGGACCCCTTCTGTGGGCAGTGCGCCAGGCCTGGTTTGCAGGTAATGCTGCCTCCCAATCTGTTTTGTATCCAGTTTGGGAGCTAACTGAAGTTCTCTCAAAGCCCCAGGCTGGAAATCTAGCAACAGATGCCACCAGGAAGGCAGATGCTCAGACCCTTAATGGGCTTCTCATCCATGCCCCTCAGGCAGCCCCTCCCAGGATCCCCAGAATTGGCTTCGGTGGGTGGGTGGCAACCCCAAAAGTCTGACTGGGGCTGGCTTCCAGCTCCTGGCCGGGGCACCATCATCCCCTCCTGCCACTGGCATGGCCTGCCCCAGACTCAGTTCCAGTCAACAGAGGACGGAGCCACGCCTTCCTCGTTGCTCCAGCTCTGCACCTGCTGTGGCGGCCGCCCCAAATGTCCAGGAGCCTGGCTGCCAGCACGGCGTGTCCACCCCTCTCCAGAGAGGCTCTGTCCTTGGGCTCCCGTGGTGTTTTGCCCAAGAGAGACAGCTGAGGTCCAGCCGACATGTCTGGCAACCAGCTGGCTTTACTGAGCTGTTACTACGTCCAGGAAGTCATCCTGGGGAGCAACATCAGCTAAGTTCAGGTCGTCTTCCTCTAGGCCCTTGTCTAAGGTGCTGGGGCTCTGCCTTGGTCTCTGACCACTTACCTTTTCCGAGGAGGAGGTTGAGCTGAGTCCTCAGGCATCAGGCCTCATTGCTCAGCCATGTGAGCTTCCAATGGCCCAGCCAGCCAGCTGCCCCGCACCTGGGCCCCAGGAACCCCACACAGTCCAGTGGACCTACAGGAACCTGACAAGGAGCTTTAGAGACCTGGGCTAGGTTAGACCTAGAGGCTGAAAGGAGTCAGCCAGGTGTCTGTCTCCCCCCTGCTCACCACCCCCTGCCCACCACCCCTTGCTGGAAGGGGGCAGGCTGGCCAGGAGACCTGTGCCATCCTGTGACTTCTGATGCGTAAGGACAGGCCTCTACGCAAGTCCCCTCATCTCAGGGCCATATGTCACTTATCCAGGGTGGAGCTCCACATCTGAGGGTGGAAAATCCCTAAGGCAAGCTGTCTGGATGGGCCATTCGAAGCTGCAAAGACCTGACTGCAGACTTCCTGTGTTGGGCAGAATCCTTGCCCTGGGCCTCAGTTTTCTCACATGCAAATGGGGGCAGTGGTCAGTCAGCGTACCACCTGCCTGGTGGTCTGCACATGTTCCAGAGACCAGACCTCATAGCGACTGCGGCCCCGTGCACAGGTCGCAGGGTGCTGCCTCGGGTGCATGGCCCGCCTGCCTTTTCACGGGATCCAGCAGCAGCTAAACGGACAGTTGGCCTCTCCCGGAGGGAGAGGGGGCACTTGGGCTCCTGTCGTGCTTCCAACCTCTGGCTCTGGAGTGATAGGCCTTGCCAGATGTGGGGAACCAGACAGCCCTGGTGGCCACCCCACAGCGGTCTTCAGCAGCCTGTGGACAGGTGTGTGTCATGGGGAACTGGGGCACTGTCGCCCCTGCAGGGCTAGACTGGGGCCCCAAGGGTCCTTGTCCACACTGAGGCAGGGCTGGCACAGGCACTGAGAGAGGCCAAAGGCAGTTCGGAAGTGCGGCAGGCTGTCCCCAGCGCGTGGGCTGGGGCCTCTGCTGAAGGTGGGTGGGAGGCCCAGTCTATGATTCTTGGGGCTACATCTCCCAACTCATCCCAGCCCAGGGACCCACCTCAGCAGGCAGGGACTGTCCGGGGCTGCATCCCGAGGTGCCTGCCTGCCTGCAGACACCCCAGGGTCCTGCCATGCTGGCACCTGGGGAGCAGAGACTTTGCTCTTTCTGACCATTCTACTGACTTGTGTCTGGAGCATTCACATTTGTGGGGACTAATTTTTTTTTAAACAAACCCTGGCATAACCAGCAAACATTTGTCCAGTGTTGTGCTGTTCTGTTTTGTCCTGAGGTCTCACTAACGTGTAGGATGCTGTTGGCGCCATGTTTATTTATTTGCAGGGTCAGGTAAGCCTGGCTTCTCCGGCATGTTTCTGCTGTCTTTGTGTCCTTGTCGGAGTCCCTGCCACATACATCAGTGCTGCCACTGTGACATTGTCATCGGCCCGGCCAGAACTCCTCCACCCTGTAATGACGTGTGTGGCTTCAGTGTCTCTCTTCTTGTGTTAAAGGCTAACCTGTCACACTTGGCTGGTTAGGGATGGGGGGTTTTGTTTTATAGTGTGTGGGGGTTTTGATTTTTTTTAAAAGAAAATTATCAGAATTATAAGTACTGCTGGTGGCCTTTGTGTTCTTTCCTTCAGCGTCAAATTCTGGGAGTAGAAATGTTCCTGGGGTGACGCCCCCAGAGAGGGTCAATCACGTGCCTCTTGGCCCACCTCACTCACTCACTCACTCATGGACACAGCCTCCGGGAGGCCAAACAAGGTGGCCATAGCCCCCTCAATGGGTGAGGGAGTCGAGGGGGCTCAGCAAGAATTCAATCTGCTCCTTAGAATGGGCATCAAAGTCAAGACCAAGGCGGAGAGGGGAAAGAATGTTCTGGGCCCGAGGTGGGAGGAGTTTTGCCACAGGCCAGGACCAGGAGGTCGGGGAGGAGACACGCCAGGTCGGGGTGGGGGGAAGGGGCAGGCGCATTTCCTCAAGTCCACGACACCCCTGGGCGTGCCTGCTGTCCGGGTGGCCTGGGCTGAGAGCCACACCAGCTCTTCCACGGACAGTTGTCACTGGGAACGAACTCCACTCCGAGCATTGGTGTCTGACGGGCCTGAAGGATGGGCGGGCCGCGGGTGTGCTAGAATAGGAAGAGTGTTGCAGGGTGGCGCAGCAAGGGTGAGCTGCTGACCACGTGACTGTCCAGTGAGCCTCCGCCAGGGCACCGGCGCATGGAGGCTGAAACTGGGGGTCTCGGGTTCCCACTGAGGGGGCTTCTACTCAGGCATTGGAGCCACCTGCAGTGTGCAGAGGCCCTCTGAGCGCCAGGTCCCAGTGCCGCTGACATCGTGAGCACCACTGTCCCCAGGTCTGTCACAGAGTGCACCCTGCATACTGGACCCCAAAACCAGGCAGGCCCCCAGATGAGCACATGGAGGGATTCTCCCCCTCCCTGCAGGCTGGGTGGGATGTGGAACTAAAAGGTGGCCCTTGGGATGTCACAGCCCTAGTGGGTGGGGGCTGCCTGTGCAGGGCTGATCATAAGGGTGCTGGGGACACATTTGAGCAACAGCTACAATTACTCGACCACCACGAATGGAGAGGAATGGGTGTTTGGAGGAGAAAGGGGGAGGGAGAAGGCAAGACAGAGATGCTGGCAGCAACAGGAGGAGGCTTCTTGTGATCCCCAAATTCTTAGGAAGCTCTGCCAGGCTCACCAAATTTGCCATGTACCTGTGTGGAAGCAGTGAAGGGGGTTTGGTGGGGCCAGGCCATCAGCAGTGAGGCAGGGGCCTCTGACATTGCAAAGCCACGCTTGCTCCTGGAATTAGTCAGAACCACCCTGAGCATCGGTGTGGGCAGGCCGTGGGAATGGGCGTGACATGTGGGCCACGAGGGACAGCTTGGAAACTAGGACCCCAGGGAGGAAGGGATGCTCCCACCTTGAGAGCCCTCTGGTCATGCCCCCTGCCTCTGCACAGGACCCCTTCTATGCCTCCCGAACGTATGACACTTCTCCAGCCTCTAACGAAATCATAAGTCCTTGTCAGTCTCCGAACACCCTCCAGAAGTGGGCACGTGAGAGGGGCCCTAAACCGAAGCCCAGGCCGCATCAGTGCAGACTCGGGACACAGCAGGCCCTCACCCTCACGCTGCCTGTCCACAGGCACGAGGCGTCTCCTGCCAGAACTTCTCCAAACCCCCTGCATGCACGCCCACATCGAACAGGTTGTATGCTGCCCTTTTAATTTCTTGGGGTCCAGTTTCAGCAAGACGGAGTTCTTTCTCTTCCAGCCAAGGGGTGACTTAATTCTGCAAGTAGGAACTCAGCTGTATGATTAACGTTAAACACTTAAATCACATAAAATGTCCTGGATGAACACATTGTTCTCAAAACTAGTTTCGACCAGTTTGACTGGAGAAAAAAATCCTCTGGGTCAAAGAGGGCCACAGAAGGTTCCAGAAGGATTCTCCCCCTCACTGACCTTTATGCAGGCTGCTGTGGAAAAGGTGTGTGGCCCCCAGAATGGCTCTCACCCCTCCCAGTGGGGCTCCAGGGCCCAGAGTCAAAGCATGGGTCCCGCCTGCCCACCCCGTGGTCCCAACCCTGCCCGGCTCTGACGGGGGGGGGGGGGGGGGAGTGGGGGGGGCGCCGTGCCGTGTTTGATGGAGCCCTGCACTTCTCGGAGAAGCCTCAACCCTTGGACGGCTCTCACCTGACCCGAGGTTGGGAAAGACACGGGGTAGACTGGGCCAGACTCAGTCTCCTTGCCTGAGGTTGCAGGGGGCAGCTCTGTTTTACCCCAGCCACGCTGCTGGACAGCCTGCAAAGCTGCTTTGTCTAGTTAGTCAGCGTTTTCCTAACAGTTCCAAAGGGCCTTCTCCGTTCTTCTGCGTGGTGCTGGGCATGATGGCTGTCCCTGCCCCACTCCTCTAGTTGCAGTGACATTTCTCCAGGCTTCTGACACCCTCATGGGAGAGCCCTGCCTGGTTCTCAAAGAGGCACGGGGAGGAGACCTTGAGTTCCCACTTATTCCATTAAAGCTGCTCCTATTTTATTTCTGGGCTCAGCTTAGTCCCTTGAGTCAGGCTGTGAATTCCACAGGGAGGGAATTGTCAGATATAAACCAAACCTGGACCCAGGAAGGAGACAGTTTACTGGAAAGGATTACGGCAGAGGGGATGGGCCATCACTATTGGAGCAACACTGCCCTGACGTGAGATGTGCAGCATCTCGGGGGCTGGTGGGGGTCTCTCTTCTATGGAGTGGGGGGCGGATGAATGGGATAAAAGGGGCCAGGATGGGGGTGGAGTGGGGGCAGATGGGAGGCTGGAAGGTAGGGAAGGTTTTCCCCCAGGATAGTCTGTTCACGAGGGGCTGTCTGCCAGCTGGGGCCAAGGGGGCCAAGTCCAGCAGTCAGGAAGGGGAGGAGCCGAACCAGAGTTTGGGTAAGGAGCATTTTGTTTCCGTGGGTCGGTGGGGACAGGAGGTTCAGCTCATCACTGCAGAGGCACAGAGGTACATGAGGGTCTGTGTCTGGCCTGGTCACAGGTAAACGGGGGCGTCGTGTCCTGTAGGGGTAGAGGGAGGGGTTTCTCTGCAGGACGAGATGAAGGGGCTCTCAGCCTTCTCTGTTCTCCAGCGGGGCAGGGCTCCATAGAGTCCAGCGCTGTGTGATGAGTACAGGCTGTTTGCTCCGCTGCCCCGGGGCACGCTGCCTCACTCCGGCCACTCGCCCCTCCCCCACTGCCCTGCACCCCCACTGACAAATGCCCGTCACCTGGAGAGCCTGGCCTTGCTTTCCTCTGTCCATTGTGAGTTCCTGCTGGCCTCAGACCCTGCAGATGGGTGGGCTGAGCAGGGAGCCCAAGTCCCTGGGGCAGGGGAAGTATTTTCACCTGCTACCCATTTGTGCCTTTGGCATTTTGAATCAGGTGTATGACTCACCCATCACAAAAACAATACTTTTTAATGACCTTTAGAAATCAGCAGGCTCTCTGGGATGCTGGTGCTGGTTTGAAGTTTGATTTAGGTGGATGGAAATCTATTGTGCTGTGCACGTAAGATTTACACCCTTTTCAACGTGGGTGTTTGAAAGTGTGCACTAGATGCTTTGCTGCTTGGCCTTTGCCCTGATCTTGCTGTGCTTCTCCAAGGTGGCCCACAGACCCTAGGACCCTGCCTATGTGTAGACGAGGGGAAGGGGGGGTGTTGCTGTCCCTTCCTCTCCAGCCTTGGGTGTCTGTCTGACTTTGGCCTGGGACCCCTGACTCCTCAGGAGCTGCATGAGGCGTAGGAGTCCCAGGCATGGGGAGGTGGGAGAGGGACCAGGGACTCTCCGGTTGTGCAGACTGCCAGGCAGCATGGGAGCATTCTCGGGCCCGGGGGCTACCTTCCCTCTGTGGGTGGGAGCCTCCAGCACCAGCTGCAGGAGGCGTTAGGGCCTCGGTGCCTCTGAGAGACCAGGAAACCCAGGTTTATTAACTCACCAAAGTCCAGATTCACTGGTTCTGTGCCCCTGTTCTCATCCTATCCAGGCCTCCCTGGAAGGGAGGGTCAGAGTCATCCTGGGACATGACTGATGTCACCCGGAGGAGGGAGGTCAGGAGCTCCCTCTGGAATGGCCTTTCGGGCTCCAAACCCAGGGCCCCACCTTGCTGACCCAGGTGGTTGCCCTGGGCTCTCGCTGAGTGACGTGGCCCTCACTGGGCTGCTTCTGGAGGCTTACTCACCAAGATTCCTTGTGATTGCCAGATGCCAAAGATGTGTCTCCAGGCGATGTGAGTCAGAGTCTGGGACTGGCAGCAAATGGCTGCACCAGGATCGTTGGGGCCAGTTTGTGATGCAGATGGGGAAACTGAGGCCCAGAGAGAGACAGACAGAAAGATCCTCAGTTGGGGCGAGACTCTGTGAGCCGCAGGTGAGATAAAGTGCAAGGCCTGAATTCCTGTTAGACTTTCACCTTTATCAAAGAGAACCACCTCATTGTTTTCATTAATTACATATTCTTAATAGGTCATATTTTTGTACAAAATGTACAAAATTCCAAAAGTTCACAGGGTACGTATTAAAGCAGGTTTCTCAAGCAAAACATAGTCAAAGACACTGAAATAGAGGACAGGCAGAAAGTGACCAGAGGAGAGAGAAGAGGGAGTTTCAGGGGAAAAGGGGAAGGGTTTACAGGAACAAAGTTAAAAGACACATGGACAAAAACTAGGGGGAGGGTGGTAATGGGAGGGAAGTTGGGAGGGAAGGGTGGGTGGGCTGGATTGGGAGTAAAGGGGAGAAAACTGTACTTGAACAATGATTAAAAAAATAATAATAATAAAGCAGGTTTCTGCTCCCCTACCCACACCCCCGTTCCCATCTCTCTTCCCAGGGTTCCCGGGGCCTTGTGCCCTGTTCAGAAGGGTGCCGAGCACCCAGGGGACAATAATGCAGTGACTGCAATGAACTTAAGTACTAGGCTTCGACAAGTTACATTCTGGGGGACAGACAGAAAGAACTAGAAACGCCACCCCTGCGGAGAGTGGAGGGCCCTGGACGGGAGCCGCTACAGCTGCTCTCCGCGAGGGAAGGAGGAGACCGGGGGCGTCTCAGGAAGGGAACAGTCCAGAGAGTACTCGTGGGAGGACGGTGTGGGAGTTCACAAAAGGAGGCAGCGCTCACTCTGGAAACGTCAGGCTGGCCTGGGTTTGTTTCATTTTGGGGCGGTGGATGTAGGGTTTGTTCCAGTGGCAGACCCAGAGATGTGCAGTGGGCCCCCTGGGTCACACGACTCCTCGTTCTCAGAAGCCAGCCACACCGGTGGCGGGGCAGCACATGGGGGTGCTGGTGGGTGAGCCACTAGCTGCCACCCCCAGAGGAGCCCAGGAATGAATTGTTCGTCTGTGGGGCATGCCTGGGGTGAGCCGCAGGTCTCTGTCCTGAGCTCTGTTTGTCCACCATTTCTATCCTTGTCTTGAACAGACATGAGCAAAGTGCCAGGGGCAAATATTTGAAAGAAATAATGCAATGGCTGTTGCTTTTGAGACAAAGATTCACCACCTTAGACGTCCCTAGGGTCTTGCATGTCTGCCCCCGCCTGCTTTTAATTAATTAATTAATTTTTAAAGATTTAATTAATTTATTTTTAGAGAGAAGGGAAGGGAGGGAGAGAGGGAGAGAAACACCAACATGTGGTTGCCTCTCACACGCCCCCTACTGGGGACCTGGCCCACAACCCAGGCCTGTGCCTCTACTGAGAATGAAACTGGCAACCCTTTGGTTCACAGGCTGGCACTCAGCCACTGAGCCACACCAGCCAGGGTCTACCTGCTTTTTTAACCTTTGTTGAGCCACCTTCTCCTTCCTTCTGTCCCCCAACCCACGATGGCCTTGTTTTAGATGTTAGAATGGCCCGTGCCTGGGACACACCTAGGGCCTTTGCGCACCCGCTGCGGAGCCACTGCGTCTCCGCCCCCTCGCACGGAGTGTGCGCTGCGGCTGCTCTGGCCGTGCAGAGCCCCTCACTCCGGGCACGGGGAGCCCAGTTCTCTGCCGCTCGAGGTTTACAGAGCATTGGGAATCACCTACTCCTTGGCTTTTCTTTTCCTTGCTCATTTGTAAGAACATGTTGGATGCTGGGGATTCCTGGAGACATTTAGATGGGAGCCGGAGAATGGGGGGTATGTTATCTTGTTAGTCCGCCCTAACAAGGATCTGAGATGGTCGTTTCTGTGTGAAATCCCAGCCCACCACCCTCCAGCCAAGAGAATCTGAGCAAATTACTCCCATGTCTAAGCCTCAACTTTCCCACCTGTGAGGTGGGTATGGCAGGAGGACCCAACCATCTCCCAGGTGGGTGAGGGTTCAGGGGAGTGGCTCCACCACCAAGCACACCCATTTTCACTCCAGAATCCTCCTTCCTTCCAAGCCTCTGAGCCCACTGCCTGCTCCTGAGGAAGAGATTGGTTCTTTGCAGCTCTGCTTCCTGAGCTGCAGGTGCGAGGCTCAGTGAACCCGAGGAGCATTTGCTGGGGCCCCTGGGGAAAGCTACTGGAGGAGATGTTTTCTTCCTCTGGGCAAGGCTGGGTGCCCACAGTATGAGGCCTGAAACCACTACTGCTCTGGCTGCAGCAGAGACAGAGGCCGACATGCCGGGCTCAGAGCCTAGGGGAGCACCACGGAGCAGTCCCCAGAAGTGCTCCGGCCCTCTGGACATCCAGTTGCAGAGATCCCTGGAGTTCCAACACCTCACTAGCCCTGCCGGAGACCATGGGGTGAGTGAAAGAGTTGTCACAAACCAAGATTCTGAGCACAACGTCTGTGCCTGGGACACAGACATCAGTGTCATTATCATGAGTGTGGACACACATGTCCCCTCCAGGAGCTGCCTGGGATGGCAGGTGTCAGCCCCGGCTCTATCCAGGCATCGGAACCAACACTGCTGGGTGCAGCCCGGAGCCCCGTCAGGACCACCCGCCCACGTGGCCACTGACTGCTCTCACTAAGCCCTCCCGGACTTGCTTTTGGCTGGAAGGGGCTGCTCACCCTTAGCTAATGCCTCTCTGTGGGATGCTGGCATCCGGTGATGAACAGGCATGTGGAGGCCCCTTCACCCCAATTTGGGAGCATTCTTGGAGCCACCTGGCCCCAGAGCTCCCATGGGGCAAGCTAGAGCCTCTGTTGTGACGGCATGCCGCATGGTGTCTCCTCTGCCCCGCGCCACCTCCCTCACAGCTGTTCTCCCTCAGGGTCCCCAGGAAGCCTTCATCTCACCCCTCTGTCTCAGAGTCCACTTCCTGGCGGCCCACCCAAGAGAGGCCACACAGTCAGCTCTCAAGTCCTCTGGGGAAAGGAGCGCGGGCTCTTCCCCTCACCCCTCTGTCCTCTTTGTCTTCACTGGAACACCCATACAAAGGTCACAGCAAAAGTCGGAGGAAACCTGGGAACGTGGGAGTTGGCAGTACCAGGCCCCAGGGCACGGCGGGTCCTGATGCTGGGGGTGGCCGTCCTCCTCGCTGTGTTGCCGGTGGTCCATTCCTGCTTTCCTTCAGAGTTTCCCGAAGAAAAGTCTGGGCCTCCCATCAAACACGAGGTGCTCTGGGCCATCACAGAGAACCTGAAAGACAGCAGAGCCTGTTTCTGCCCAGGTCCTGAAGGCCGCAGCAAGCCAGGGCATGGTGGGCAATCACTCCATCTTCCAGGAGAAGCCAAACTCTTTTATCCTGACAATCTGGACCAGTTTGATCTGACTCAGTACATATTTTTCAGAACCCTGCAGGCGGCAAAAAATTCCATTCAGCTAAATCTCCCCTGGATCACACCTGTTTCTCAATCCCCTGCCCTCTCTCATTCCACTCCCACGATTCAGGCTCAGTTTTTGGCTAAGAGAACCGAGGTGTCCAGTAATAACGGAGTTCCAAGTTTTCCTATTCTGCCAGGGATGGGGTGTAAATGAGTTCAGCCCCTTCGGGAACAGCCAGGAAGCATTTACTAAATCTAGTGAGTGATTCAGCAATTCCACATCTGAGGGTGGATCCAACTGAAAGGTGTGTGTGCACACTGCGCAGGCACGTGTGGGAATGCTGTTCTGGTCACATCGGCCCAAACAGGGAACCCCCTGGACGTCCACAAATGGTAGAAAGAGAAACGGTGCTGTGTGCAGGTGCGGTGACACTGACCACTGCCGAGAATGGCGCCCTGGCTGCCCACGGCTACCTGGAGGAGCGCCACAAGCCTGCTGTCGGGGGAGGGAAGCCTGGGCCTGGGCTGCCTGCTGCGTGACCTTGTTCCCAGGAAGCTAAAACACGGGGGACATCAGTGGAGTGACATGGCAGGTGGTAGCGACCCTGGGGCTGTCGGAGCCGCTCAGCACAAACTGGGGTTTAAACAACAGACACATGTCCCCTCACGGTTGGCCGACAATTTGAGATCAAGGTGGGGCAGGCCTGGGTCCCTCCTAAGGCTCTAGGGAGGATCCTTCCCACCTCTTCCAGCATCTGTGGCCCCAGGCAAACCTTGGCTTGTGGCCACGTCACTCCGGTCTCTGCCTCTGTCCTCAGGTGACCTCTCTGCGGGTCTGTGTCCCAATCTCCCTGCCCCTGTCATTGGATTTGGGGCCTGCTCTACTCCCCTTCAACCTCGTCTTTTCTTGGTCACCTCTGTGAAGACCCTATTTCCAAATAAGGCCAAATTCTGAGGTTCTGGGGCCTGTGACTTTGGGGAGTTTGCTGTTCAACCTGACGTACGCTTGCTCGAAGGGGAGCTACGACGGCAGTGCGGTCCCCAGGGGGCATCCTGCATTGTGCTGGTCGTGCTGGTCATGCTCTGGTTCCAGCTCCGTGGCAGTGGCCCTAGGGAAGCCTGTCAAACTGTGGACACTCAGGATATGGGCCCTTTCTTATTTGTGTGCTACATTTCAAAGAAAAGTTTCCATTAAAGAAGGCGGTCACAGAATATCAACCTCAAGGAACACGTGGATCTGTTCACTTCACAAACAGGATTAACACTGTTAGTTTCCTGGGGGCTGTAACGAAGCATCGCAGCACTGGAGGCCCCGTCTCACTGGGCCTCAACCCAGGTTGGACCCATTTCTTTGCTTGCGGCCTCTCTCCAGCTTCAAAGCCACCGAGTGGCGCCTTCTCTCCTCTCTGACCTCCTGACTCCTCCTTATAAGGAAGCTGTGATGACACTAGACCCTCCTGGGGACTCCTTCCTGGATCACCGCCCCGCCTCAGGATCCCGAACTTAATCACATCCGCAAAGTCCCTTTCGCCTTGTAACCTAACATATTCACAGGGTCCAGGGTCAGGAGGGTTTGGGCATGGATGTCTTGGGGCTGTCACTCTGCCAACCTCTGAGAAGGGGAATCGGACAGGTGAGCTGCACCTGAGCCAAGCCCATCCTCCCACTTTTCCCCGACCCCTGGGTGGGTCTTCGGGTGGGGTTGTATGGTGCTGGGTGAATGGAAAGAGAGGTGACTCACGGGTTTGAGACCTGGGGCTCGGTGTGGAGTTCGGGGGGCTGAGGCAGGTCAGATTCAAATGTGCCCTGCAGCCTCGGCTGTCAGTGAGGTGGCTGTCAGGCTCTGCAGCATGAGAGCCTGGGACTGGGGAGAAAGAGCAGGGGTGGGTTGGTCCAAGTCTCACATTCTAGGAAACTCTCTAGCCCCCAGACTTTCACACCAAGACGGCACAAGTCCCGAGACTCTGTCAGGGACTCAACAGTCCAGTCCTGACAGATACATGCCTGTCACCCGCAGAGACAGATGGAGATCCTGCCGAAGAAGGGTGCTGGCACTCACTCCAGCACCGGGGACCCAACAGGTCGAGCTGCTTGTAGAAACCAGTGTTCTCCTGGACTTGCCTATCCTTATTTTCCCTGTGTTTCCCCAACTCATTCATCACCTCTTGCCTGGAAGCCTCCATCGACTTGTCAGTGGCTAATCCATCAATCTCTCATCCGCCATGGCCTTCCTTCTCACAGGCCGATTAGTCAGCACTCAGCCTGGCTGCCCAGTGGGCCTGTGTGTGGGGCCCAGCACTCAGCCTACCCATGGGAACTTGTGGGGCATTTTCTCTGTCCTCAGGAGAGGCTACGGGTGCTCGGGTGGCTGATGTCAGTGCATGGACACAGGTGCTGACAAAAGCTGTAAGTTTGAATTCAAGCTACTGAAAAATGTTTAAATATTTCCTCTGAGAAAATGTAAAGATAATGCAATGTTTTATGTGACAGCAAGAACATTCAGTATTATCTTGCTTATAAATAACCTTGCTTATAAAAATTACAATGAGGCCTTGGACACGACCTGACCCAAGGTGTTTAGGACCTCCCTCTCACGTGGCCATGGGTAGAGCTGGCCTCGTGGAAATGCCAGCAAATGAACCCATTATTAGCGGACCCTTTGCCTGAAGGGGGAGCCTGGGTGGGGCGGGGTTGGCACTTTTCCTCACATGCGATGGGCCCTCCAGGGAGAAGCTCTGGCAGATAAACCCAGCCCCCAGGTTTGCTCCTCTTGGGGATGCACTCAGGGTTTTCGTAAGCAATCAGTCCCTATCACTATGACCATCTTATAATTGTTTCTTTTTTGTTTGTTTTTAATTCTCTGTGAAAGCAGCCTACAGATATTGGGAACCACCCTGCCTGGTTTCAGAAGCTGTACCTCCGCCAAGGCTAAGGATGAGGGAATGACCTTGGACCATAAGCCACCAAAGAGACAAAAGCTTACCTCCCTGGCAGGAGCGCTGCTTCTGCTCCTTTTACTTCATCCATACCTGGCCTCCAATGCTTGGTCGGTTAGCCAATGACAGGTAAGATTCCCCCAAGGGGGGAACGACCTAAGACAGGCACGATCAAGTGGGAGGCGCCCAAAGAAGGACTTTGGGGCTACAGCAAAAGGGGGTGGTGGACCCTCACCCCCCGGCTTTGACAAAGCCTGAGTACTCATTCCATCCGCAAGAAAATCTCTTTATCTCTTGGTCGCCTTAGTTCCCCTTGCTCCACCTAAGCCTGAAACAATGACAGAGGGTGGTGCAGCCCTGTGCTGGAAAGGGCGGATTCCCCAGGTGATCAGGCCTAAGAAAGAATATGTAAAATCCTGTGAAACCTGCTTTGTTTAGAATGCTCTCAATTAACTGATAAGGGTCCAAGCAAGAAGTAAGTTTGTTCCTCAAAGTTTTACAGCTCTTTAGCTATCTGACCCTGACTCAAAATGGGCCCTCAGAGATCTTTATTATCTATTGTTTGATCCTTACTTCCTGGCAATGATTAATGAGTTTTACCTGAATTCCTGTGTAAACGAACCCAATAAAAGCCCATTGAGGAACAGGCTCTTGGCCCTTCTCCTTTGAGAGATGGGCCACCTTTCCTCCCCAGGCAGATCATGTCTTGGTAACTTATTCTCGTCCATGGCAGCAGAGGGGGCCCTGTGGGTGGAGCCCCCGCTCCCACGTCTGGCTGTATCCTTGTCCTGCAGTGCCACAACAAAGAACCACAAATGGTAGAGGAAGAGGGTTGAATGACAGGTATTTATCCTCTCACAGCTCTGGTGAGCCTGAACCCCAGGTGTGGGCAGGCTTTGGGCAGAGGGTCCAGGGAGCTCCTCAGGTCCCTTGGCTCATGGCCATATCACTCAGCCCCTGTCTCTGTCTTCATGTGGCCTCTCCCCTTGTCTGTGTGTCTCTGGGTGTTTCCCTTCTCTTCTCTAAGGGACACTCATTGGATTTAGGACCCACTATAATCCAGGATGACCTCCTCTTGACCCTCATCTTAATTACATCTGCGATGTCCCTATTTCGGAATAAGGTCACATTCTGAGGTTCTGGGTGGATGTGAATTATTTTTTGGTGGGGAGGACCCCATTAAACCCACCAGAGACTCACGGCACTCCTTGCCAGCATCCACCTCTCCCTTCTCCCGATGTGAACATTTCCAACCTTGGCCCAGTGCAGAAATCCCTGGCATTTTATAAATTGTCCACCCATGTGAGAGTCCACCCAGAAACTTGAACCAGACTATGAACTCATGCGTTGGGGGAACGGGAGTAGCTGGGATCTCAGAAAACCTGACAACGACTTCCATCTAAACCAGAATCTTTAACTTTGGAGCCGAATGACCCTCTCTGCAAACGACAGCTAATGGGAAGCTATGGATAAAGAAAACAGATCCAGTGGGACCTTGGGTACCCTGATGTGGGAGGCCTCCCCTCTCAGCTCTCCACTCTCACCTACAGAGCACCGTCCCAGGCAATGAGGCAGGGAGGGGGCCGAGGAGGGGGCACTGTCTGGAGCTAGCCATGTGCTCTTAGGCCCCATGTTGAGCCTCTGAGCCTCTGTTCTCCCAACATGAGGGTGACCTCATGGGGCCACCATGAGGATGAAGAGCTAACAGAAGCTTCAAGGCACCGCACTTACCTCACATCCAACCGATATCCCACAGCTTCCATTTCTGGGTTGGCATCAGTTCAGGAATTCATTACAGAACCAAATGCCCAGCCAGGAACCATGGTCCAAGCTGCCCTGAGATGGGACTCAGCCATCCTGGACCATCCCAAATGGTTAGTGGTGTCAGACCCCACAGCTGGGAGCACAGTGCCATACTCTGCCCTACGACCAGGTGCCTCCAATCTCATCGTGCTGCTTTCTGTTGTACTCAGACCCCCCAAAAATAAGGCCCTGGTGGTCTGTGCCTTCACCCCTCTCACTCCCCTCAGTCTCTGGGTCATGCTTCCCATGCTGTCAGCTCCCGCGGTACGGGCGGAGCAGGCTCAGGCTGCCCCAAGTTTCCCTTCACCTACCACTCCTCAGTCACTTGGAGCTGGCCACACATCTTGTGCTCAGTGAGGCCTTTACAGATCCTGGTCTGATCCCACTGAAGCATCCTCACACCTTTCATCCCAGAGCAAACGTACCTAGTGCAGGCATATTCCTCGTTTCGTCTCTAGAATAAACACTGGGATGGGCTGAGTACCGGAGGGAGAGTGGGCTCATTCTGGCTCCAGAGTGAGGTTGGCAGGAGGGGCTGCTCCTGTCCTTCGCAGTCCTCTCGCAACCTGTCCTTCGGCTGCCGGGTGGGGCTGTGCACGGGAGGCTTCAAAGGAGAAAGAAAAAGGTGTGCAGTGCATATCCTGCTGCCCTGCCCAGGCTTTGGGGGTGGCCATGCTCCTCCATTGCTGTCACAGGCTGAATTGTGTCCTCAAAAAATTTGGTCACGTTCTAACCCCTAGTCCCTGTGGGTGTGACCTTAATGATGTCATCAAGTTAAGATGAGGTCATATTCAAGCTGGTGGACCCTAAACTCAATGTCAAATGTCCTTCTAGGAAGAGGGAGACTTGAGACACAGACCCAGGGAGGCTATGTGATGACAAAGGCAGGTACTGGTGTGATGCAGCCGCAAGACAAGGAAAGTCCGAAGCCCCTGGGAGCTGGAAGAGGCAGGGAGGATGCTTCCCTGGAGCCTCAGGAGGCAGCACAGCCCTGCCGACAGCTAGATCCTGGACATCCGGCCTCTAGATCTGGGAGAGAGAAAATATCTGTTGTTTGAAGCCCCCCTGTCTGTGGCCTTTCATTAGGGCAGCCCAGGACACACCCAGAGCACTCCCCACTAGGTCTTAGAAAACTCACTCTCGCCTTGTGGCACCCCTGCATGTTGGAGGGTGCCTCCCCACCCCTCCCCAGCCCCCTGACTTCTGTCCATGCTCTCACTGCTCCATGCAGGGACACGTGCCCTGCCTTTCCTCGGAGGGCTGTGTTGTTCCCGAGTGCTGAGGCTCCCTGCCACAGCTCTGTGATCTTGGACAAGCTTGCGCGCCAGGCTGCAGCTATCATGACATAGAGGAAGCACCTGTTCTTCTCATGGGCATGTGAGAGAAAGGATGTGAGAGAAGGGCCGGAGGAAGTTGCGGGTGAGCCTGGAGCAGGCCTCAGTGTCAGCCAAAAGGCCTAGGAAGGATGCCACGCCCCAAGAACACCACGTGCCCAGAAGACAGTTGGGGGGTGGGCGTGCATTAGTGTCCTGGCGCTGACACAACAGAAGATGATAGAGTGGGGCTTACAAAAGCAGAAATGCTGTCTCTCCCAGACTGGAGGCCAAGAGTCTGAAATCCAGGTGTCACAGGACCATGTTCCCTCTAAGGGCCTTGGGAAGGGTCCTTTTCTCTGGTGGCTTCTGGGTGATCTAAGTGCTCCTTGGCTTGTGGCTGCATCACTCCAACCTTTGCCTTCATCCTCACGCAGCATTCTCCCTGTGTGTGTTTCAATAAAAAGACACTAGACTTTGACTTTAGGGGCTAACTAATACAGAATGACCTCATCTACACTTAACTCATCTGCAAAGACCCTGTGTCCAAATTAGGTCACATCTGAGTCTTTGGGTGCAGGTGAATTTTTCAGGGACATGGGTCTTCCCACAGGAGAGGACTATAACTAGCATCTGTAACCAGCTTGCGGAGTGTCTGCCACAGGCTGTCCCCACTGCTCACTGTGGAGCCCCAGGGCAGTCCTGAGCCCTAAAAAGCCCTGCTGGATCCAGCCTTGGTCAGGGCAGCCCCTGATTCCATGGGGCCTGGGCTTTCTCCTCATTCCATGCATTCCACGTGGGTGACTTTTTCCAACAGGGCTAATAGTCCTGGCCAGCAAGAGGATTAAGGGAGCTCTGACATTCCGATGAGACAGCAGATGGCTGTCACTTCCCTGATATCAGGTGGGCTTTGCAGGCGTCTGTGAGTCTTCTGGAGCGGGTGATTTCAGACGCATCATTGTCACGGCTGGAGACTCGCTGACCTCTGCCCGTTGTTCCCTCGCTATGTAGCCACAGAGCCTGAGTGATAAGCAGCTGGTCAAAAAAGGAAAGAGTGGGAAGCGGCAAAGTTTTTTTAGTCCCAGGACTCTCATCCTATTCTCGGAGGCATGGGGTTTGGGGCCAGAACAAGTTGGGATACAAGGAGGTTTTTCTCCACCAAGTGCAGCACCCTGCACCTCAGGACCCCCTTCTGGGTTGTGTCCACTCCCTATGTCCTCCTGGGGCCAGCACCCTTTGCCAAGCACAGACAGTTCTTGTCCTTAAAAGGGATTAGAGTGGCTGTTGCTCAGAGTTCCAGCTTCTCATCACTCAGTTTTCTTTTCTTTCTTTCTTTTTTTTTTTAATGTTTTAATCTTCACCCGAGGACTTGCTTACAGGGGAAGGGAGGGGGAGAGAGAGGAAGAAAAACAACAATGTGAGAGAGAAACATTGACGGGTTGCCTCTCATTGGCACCCTGACCTGGGACCCATCCTGCAACCCAGTCAGGTGCCCTGGCCGGAAACCCAACCCGCAACCATTCAGCCTACAGGACAGTGCTCCCACCAGCTGAGCCACACTGGCTGGGACTCATCTCTCAGTTTTCTGAGCTCAGCTTCAGGCATTAAACTATTTTGGTCCCCTCTTACCAAGTGTTCATTTTTTTTTAAGTATACACAGTAAAGGAAATTGTTAACAAAATAAAAAGAGAACTTAGACAGGGAGAACATATTCGCCAGTACATCTGATAACGGGTTAATATCCAAAATTTACAAAGTGCTTATGAAACAACAAAAAACCAAACAACCCAATTAAAAATTGCACAAAGGACCTGAACAGACACTTCCCCAAAGAGGACACACAGATGCCAATAGACATGTGAGAAGATGCTCAGCATCACGAGTCATCAGAGAGGTGCACATTAAAACCACAATGAATATGACCTCCCCCCTGTCAGAATGGCCGCCATCAGTAAATCAACAAACAACAAGTGCCGGTGAGGATGTGGAGAAAGGGGACCCTCGAGCACTGTTGGTGGGAACACAGACTGGTGCAGTCTATGGCCACACCACCCCGAACGCGCCCGATCTCGTCTGGTCTTGGAAGCTAAGCAGGGTCAGGCCTGGTTAGTACTTGGATGGGAGACCGGTGCAGCCACTGTGGAAAGCAGTATGGAGACACCTCAAAAAATTACAAATGGATCTGCCTTTTGACTCAGTGATCCCACTTCTAGGAATATATCCAAAGGAACCCAAAACACTAATTCAAAATAACATAAGCACCCCTATGTTCATGGCAGTATTATTTACAGTCGCCAAGATATGGAAGCAGCCCAGTGCCCATCAGTAGATGAGTGGATAAAACAACCATGGGACATTTACACGGTGGAATACTATTCAGCTGTAAGAAAGAAGAAAGATTTACCCTTTGCAATAGCACGGATGGACCTGGAGAGCATTATGCTAAGTGAAATAAGCCAGTCAGAGACAGACAAATATCATATGATTTACTAGCAAGGAAAATGGGGACAGATGCATAGATAGAGAGCAGGATGACAGCTAGTGGGGGCGGGGGGTGGTTAGGGGGTCCCCATTTCTCGAGGGATCGAGCAAAAAGGACAGAGGACCCATGGACATGGACAAGAGTGTAGTGATTGCTAGGGGGAGGGGTTGTAAGGAAACTAAAAGGTAATGTAAAAATGTATAATAAAGATTAAATAGAAATTATTTTAAAGGACTTTTAATTGAAGTATTCACATAACACAATGTCAACCACTTTAAAGTGTGAAATTCAGTGGCGTTTAGCACTCTACAGTGCTGTGCACCCAGCCCTCTGCCTCGGCCCAGGACACCTGCGTCACCCGGACAGGAAACCTCATACCCAGTAGCAGCCACTCCCTAGCCCTCTCTCCTTCCAGCTCCTGGCAAATACTAACCTCCTTCCTGTCTCTGCGGCATTGCCTATTCTGGCCATTTTATAGACATGAAATCACACATTATGTGGTTCTGCGCACCTGGCGTCTGGCTTCTTTCACACAGCATAATGTTTTCAAGTTCATCTATGTGTGTGTCAGAGCCTCATTCCTTTTTACCACTGAGCAATATCTCACTGGATGGATATGCCAAATTTTGTTTATCCTCAGTAAACGGACATTTGAGTTGCTTCCACTTTGCCCATTATGAACAGTGTTGATCTGAACACCCATTTTTATTTCTCTGGGGCACATACCTAGGAGTGGGATCGCTGAGTTGCCTGACTGTCCCTTGATGTGACCAGAGATTCTGGCCAGACTTTCATTGATACCTTACCCAGCTGCCTCCTCCAGGCCCCTGGCCGCCTGGCTCGGAGAGAGCAGGAGCCTCATCCAGCCAGTGGAGCCATGTAGTGGAGTGCAGGGTGGCATCCCTCCAAAGCGTGGGTTGGTGCCTCAGGGAGAGTCCCCGAGGTGACTCGGGTCTGAAGGCCCCACGTGAAAAACACTGAACTGCGTCGTGAGAAGCTTCTGTCCTCGTTAGCCCCTCTCAGCCCTTGGGAGCATTTCAAGCAAGCCCCAGTTAGCTGCTGCTGGGCCTTGAATGCCTCTCAACACTTGTGACTTTTCTTGTCAGCTGACCTAAGTCCCGTATCCTTCGGCAAACAGCCCAAACCTGCTAGAATCTAATGTGCAAGTATGTTGTATTTACTTTTACACGTACCTTCTATTTATGGCTGACTTTCCCTTTCAGTAAGTAAACTGAATCATTTAATGAAAACTAGTAAGTGAGAGTGCGGTGACAGGGAGAGGTAAAATGGTCAGCTGAGTCATGGATTGCCAGAGTTTGGGAAACTGCCAGGAAACTAGTCATAATGGAACAGGAAGCAGGAGACTTGAGTTCCACTTGTGTTTGAAGGTTGCACTGGGGTTCTCTTTCTTCTCTCTCTCTCTCCCCTCCCTACTCCTCTTTTCTCTCCCTCTTGCTGACTTCCTTCCTTTCCTTTTTCCTTCTTTTTGTAAAATCACACATGCGAAGTCCACCCTCTGTGAAGCATTGCTCGATGTGTTTGGACAAACACGTGTCCTCAGTAAACCAGCCCCCATCAAGATACAGAACATTAAGAAAGAGCTTTTCAAAGAGATTCCTTGTCAAACCTGCATGATTCTGGCTTGGCAGATCTTGGGCAGAGCATGGGGGTCCATAGCTGAAGGGGCTTCTGGAAGGGTGCAGTGGGGAAACCAGTGGGAGGTACCTGTCTGGGCCAGGCAGGATCTGCAAATCCCAGCCATGGACTGCTTCCGGGCTCTCGTCCCTCCCTCCCCGAGCCCCTCAAGTGCTCTCTGATAGGCAGGTGGTACAATCCGTCACGGTCTACTGGGCTGGAGCGCATGAGCGCTGCTATCACTCCAGCAGGGGCACAGACACAGTCACTTACGGAGCTGGGATCTGTCCGATAAACAGCAGAGGATGCACAAGGGACAGCCAGGGCTGATGTGGACCCAGAGGTCCCCCCACTCTCACCCCTCACTCTGACCCCCCCACACACAGTGTTTTCAAATAATTTGCATTAATGTTTAAAAATTGTAAATTTTCACATTTAAAAATAAACAAATTTCTAACTTTATCTTAAACAACAACAGCAAAAAAAAATCCAGCCATGGCTGGTGTGGCTCAGTGGATTGAGTGCTGGCCTGTGAACTGGAAGGTTGCTGGTTTGATTCCAGTCAGAGCACATGCCTGGGCTGCAGTCCAGATCCCTGACTGGGGCCGTGAGAGAGGCAATGGATCTCTCTTGCATATTGGTGTTTCTCTCCATTTTTCTCCCTTCCTTCCCCTCTCTCTAAAAAAATAAATAAATAAAATCTTAAAAAAATAAAAAGTAAAAATATTTAAAAATCCAGAATCTAGCAATTCAAGGCTCTCAGTCTCCAGAGACTGGGCGTGGCTCTACCATCACCTCCACCTGCCCACTCAACTCATTTCTCCTCCGGGTCTGGCTGGGGGACGCATCTGAGGTTTCAACTCCTGACCCACATGAAAACCTTCCCCCCAAAACATCAATCCAAATAAGGCTACTACGTGGCAGATGTCCTACAGTTGTACAATGCATAGCCCAGGTGCAAACGCATTCTCCTTAACCTGGGGCCCTCCTAGAGCTAACCAGGCCAAGAGACTACAAGTTCAAAGTTTACGTAAGTTCAAAGGTCGCACAGAGTCCCACGGACTCTGGGGAAGGTGAATGAATTAATTGCTTTCATTTGGGACAGTTGCAGGTGGGACTAGGGTCCTGACTAAACCGCATGGGCATCACTGCTTCCCACCTGTGTGCCAGTGGCAGATGCGAGCCATGGATTATAGCACCCTTTCTCCAACCCAGGGTTCTCAGGCTTGGCTTTGGACATTTGGGGCCAGAAGTTTCTTCATGTGGGGTGGGACGGGGCTGGGGAGGGCTGTCCTGGTGTTGTAGGGTGTTGAGCATCACCTCTGACCTGGACGCAGCCATCAGTAGCAACCCCTTCCCAAACTGTGACGACTAAAAATGTCTTAAGACCCTGCCCAGTGCTCCCCCGCCCCACCCCACCCCAGGAAACTAAGCCCAGATGCCACTCAGGGGCCTGGATAGCCAACACAGTTGGTTAGAGTGGCCACGGTGAAGCCTGTCTGTCATAGCTTGGGGCACGGAGTGTTCTGGTTTGTACATCCTTGCTCTAGCACCGTGACCCCTTCCAGAACCTCTGTTGCATCATATTGACAGGCAAAGAGCCACACTTGGCTCCCAGTGCCTCTGCTCATTGTCCTCCTTTGCCCTTTCTTCAGGTGAGGGTGGGGGAGTGTGTCAGAGCAGCTCCAGGTACATCTGCTCCCACTACAACCCTCATCTCCAGTTGCACAAGGGACAGCCTGTGCGTAGAAGATGAGGCATGTTCGGTTAAGAAAGAAGCCCCTGAGGACATGTTCCATTCCGTGTCAGCGGACTCAGAAGCCAGGTGGAGCCTCTAACCACCTCCCTGTCTTCACCCATGCTCCACCCCCTCATCATGCCGAGGCTGGTGGCTGACGCAAGAGGCCCCGGGATTGCTTTCTTCCTTGAAGCTGCGTGCAACTCCAGGACGAAGTGCGAGCGCAAACTGCCACTGCAGGCCGTCTGCATCCGGTGGGAGGGAGGCGGTGCGTCTGCACCAGCTGCCAGCGTTTGGCTGGGGCTCTGCAGACGGGAACATGATAGGGATCCCCAGAAACGGGGCCCTCCCTCCTCCTGGAGCCCTCACAGTTGTCATGGGCACAGGAAGGAGAAAGGACAAACGAGTGACCATGGGTGCATCTCCCCCCACAGACTTAGTCAGAGGTGGGGTGGGGGGATGGCCCCAAGAAGGGTAGAAAGGTACTCTCCAGTCTTCAGCAGGACTGAGCAGTGGGGATTTGACGCAGGAACTCTGGGCAAGGCTCTGAAGCCTGGGAATTCAATGGGGGCTTTCTAGAGGAAAGCTATGGGTAGCATCCTGGCTGCAGAGGGGTCTGCGTGGCTGGGAAGTTGGACTTGCAGCTGCATTCGCGTGGCAAGCATGTGTCTTCACTTAGCTCTACACGCAGTGCAGGGCTGTAGGGGCCCGGTGCATGTAAGCTATCCTTGGTGTCACTACTGCTTGAGCGAGCAGGAAAAGGCTGGGCAGGAGTCAGGAAGCTGTGCCCCTCTGTTCCAGGGCTGCACACTCACCACACAAACGACATCCAGCGCTGAGTAGCTCTCTGCTGTGGGGGCTGTCCTGTGTGCTGTAGGAAGTTGAGAAGCACCCCTGTTTCCACCCTCTAGATGCCATGGTGGGGTCCCTCTGTTGCAGAAAATAACTCACACGCAGGAGAGATGGCGGAGCACAATTCTTTATTATGCGTGGGCTCAGGGGGAAAACCCAAATCCTGAGCCCTGATCTCTAACTTTCGGGGTTTAAACAGCCTCGGACCCCCTGCCTACGTGGCAAAGCGAGGTTACAGAAGCCCAATGCGGAAGTTAGGTCTGACTACCTTATATGGGAGACAAAGGAGCAAAGCATGGGGTCCTAGCACAGAAGCACAGGGTCCTAATACGGAAGTTACAAAGTACAAAGTAGCCTAACATGGGGGTTGCCTGTCACACCTCCACCCCCAGTACTGACAAGAAAAATGTCACCAAACGTCTTCAAGTGTCCCCTAGTCAAACCCAATAGGAAGCTGAGTGGGAGGAGCCAGGAAAGTGTGCCATGGAGGGCAGCTTCCAGGGCCACAGCAGGGCAAGCAGCAGAAGCAGGTCTGCAGGCAGCACACTGGTCCCTTCAGGTCTGGGCAGAGCAGACTCCACTGTAATGCCAGGTGGCTCCAGGTAGGCTGGAGTCCCCAAGGAGGGCGGAGAAGGCACATCTGCTTCTAGCATAAGCAGCCAAGGATTAGAGAGATAGGGGTGAGTGCCTGGCTCTGGATCACTGCTCCTATTAATCATCCCCCAGCAATTCACTTCAAAAGAGCTCACGTGGGCTGAACAAGGCTGGACAAGCTGTGACTACAAACCTGTGCCCTGAAGGTGAGGTCAAGTCCTGATCCGTGAGTCAAAGAGCCTGCTGGCACCCTCTCTGTTTCCCTCCTCCACATCTCCTGATACCCAGACCTACCTCTGTCAGTGTCTTCCTTCAGGCCCCTGCTTGGCTGAACTGCCCAGCAGCCAGAACAGGCTGGCATGAGGAAGGGGCCCCTGAGACTGACTGAGTGCTGGAGGGCAGATGAGATGTGGGCAGGGACAGTGATGGAGCGCCCATCCGACAAGGACCCTTCCTGCCTCCTGTCGGTGGTGAGGCCTCGACTCGGGACTGCCACACACAGCTGCAGTTTGTGCACTGCACAGAGGCACCTGGCACTGGCCCGTGCTCCACGTGCACCCTGTGCACCCTGGCCTGGGCCTTCTCCAGCTCAAGTACTGGGCCTCTGCTTCCCTGCACATAGATGCCACCAGCCAAGCCTTCTGTGGGACTATAGTCACCGAAAAGGAGTGTTTTCTCACCATGTGTTCCCCCAAAGAAAAGACTTTCAGTCCTCACCAAACCACCTGATCCAGCTATCATGGTGTAGCAGATCAGCCCAAAAGTTGATGGCTTAGGACAATGTATTTGGAAGGCTCGTTGCGCAGGGCAGTTGGGCTCAGCTGCGTGGTTCTTGCGAGGAGTCTCCTACACATAGCTGCAATCGAAAGGTGGCCTGGCCTGGTGTCATCTCACGGCTTCTCCCTCCTGGCCCCTGGGTTGGGCTGGCTGCAACTGCGGGGCTAGTTGAGCGTCTCTCTCTCCATGCAGCGTCTCCAGAGGACGTGTTTGCCTCCCACCCCGTAGCTTGGCGGTCTCACAGTGGTCGGACTTTCTTACGTGGACATGCCTGGCTCCAAGTGTGACTCAAGAATCAGGAATTGGAAGCTGCCAGCCTCCTGAGGCCCAGCCCAGTACTGGCACAGTCACTTCTACTGGATTCTATTGGTCCAGCAGCCATGGAGCCCATCCAAATGCAAGGAGAGGAGTTGTAGACCCTATTCCTTGATGCAAGGAGGGCCAAGGAATTTGGATGGCTGTCTTTGCTCCGCCACTGTGCCACATAGACTAGTGGCAGCCCTGTGTAGGAACTGGTACTAGGAACAAAAGGGACTCCAAAATGAGTAGAATCCCACCCAGCTTTCCAAGAGCCTCCAGCCTCATTGGACAGATGAAGGCTCATGGAGCTGGAACATGGATCACACAGGAGTTCTGGCTGTGGCAGGACAAAGTGTCCCTACAGGGGGCTGGTGGCCCACAAGGCCGGATGGGCTGGGGGAGCTCCAGGGACAGTGTGAGAAGACTTCTGTCCTGTCTTCAAGCCTCCAGCATCTGTGAGATCAGCAGGGATGAACTGAATCCCACACCTGTGAAGGTGTCATGGGTGTGGCCAAGGACCTGCCTTTGTGAATGGTGGGGAGGAGGCTTCATGGCAGAGGGGGTTGGAGCCTTGAGGAACCCATGAAACTCAACATGTGAGGTGGGGGACGCACTGGAGAATGAGGGGCTGTGGAAAGAAGGACCACGTGATTGCTTTCATCATTTCTCACTTGAAAGACAAGGAGACAGAGGCCCAGGGTGGGGACCTGTGCTTTCCCAGAACCCTGCCCTGTCAGTCTGAAAGCCGTAGCGGGGCTCTCCTCCTGTTGGCTGCAGGCTGCTTACGAACACAAGCAATGCAGAACCCTACAGGCAGCAGTGATCATCATCTGTCCGCCTCTTCTCCCCTGCTAGCCTCCTCAGAGGTCAGCAACTTTTTCCCTCTCAACACCTTCCCCGGAGATCGGGGCAGAGACAAGCCTGCAGGTTCTGCTAGGGTGCATTGTGAAACTGAAGACTTTTCCACGCTAAGAATTACGAGTGCTCACAATAAATTTGCATTTCAAAGGAAGGGTTGTGTTTGTTGGGATAAGTTCATTAATCAACTACATCTTGCCTCTCTTAACTTTGATTTGGTTTGGTTTGGTTTTCTGAGTGTGTGAGTTTCCTGGGGCTGCTGTAACAAATTACCATAAATGTGCAGCTTAAAACCAGGAACATCCTCTCTTACAGTTCTTCCAGAGGCCTGAACTGCACCATCAGCAGGAACATGTTTCCTCCAAATGCTCCAGTATAGAATCTTTCTGTATTAGCCGCTGTCTGCAGAGAAAGAACCAACAGGATGTGTGTGCCCACAGAAGAAGAGTTATAGTAAGGGACCGGCTCATGTGACTGTGGGTGCTGGCAAGCCCCACAACTGATCAGCAGGTGAGCTGGCGGGCTGGGGGCCCACGAAGGCTGGGGTTGTGGGTCCAGTGGCAAGGCGGAAATAACTGTTGTCTCCATCCAAAGGCCATAGGGCAGGAAGCACTCCTCTTACCCAGAGGAGGGTCAGCCTCTTTGTGCTAGTCAGGCCTTCAACTGATTGGGTGAGGCCCACCCACATGATGGGAGGCAATCTGTCTTACTGGGTCTACTGTTGTAAATGTTGATTTCTTTCAAAAACACCCTCAGAGAATAACATTTGAAAAACATCAGGGCACCCTGTGGCCCAATCAAGCTGACACATAAAATTAATCCTCACACCTTCCAGCCTCTTCCAGTTTCATTGGGGTTCCAGGCACTCCTCTCCTTCTGGCAGCATCGTGCCACTCTCTGCCTTCTTCCTGTGTCTCTGGGCCCCAAATCTCCCTCTCTCTTCTCTTATAAGGACACCAGTTGTTAGATTTTATAATTTAATTAAATCTGCAAAGGTTCTATTTTCAAGTATAGTCACATTCACAGGTCCCAGGGATTTACGATATGCCCTTGAGAGAGACACTGTTCAACCCACTCCATCACACTGGATGAGGATGGGCCCTAACCTGAGCCCGGTATCCATACAAGGAGTCACGTGAGGACACAGGGAGAAGGCTGTGTAACGACAGAGACCAGAGTGGCAGCCACAGCCAAGGACTCTGAGGATTACCAATGCCACCAGGAGCTGGAAGAGGCAGGAAGGACCCTCCCCGAGAGCCTTCGGAGGGAGGCAGCTGCTGATGCCTGATTTCAGACTTCTGGCCTCCAGAACCGGGAGACAATCAGCTTCTGTTGTTTCAAACCCTCCAATCTGTGGCAATTTATTACGGCCACCCCAGGACACTCAGACCCCTGTGGGTTCCTGTTGGTAATGCTATATTTCTAGTGCATTGAAGGTATATGCCACACCTTGTTGGTCTATATTTTCCTTGCCATTTTGTGGCTGTGGGAAACTAACCCTCCCCACCATTCTTTTGACATTGTTTCTGTAAATGTTTTTGATGGATATGTGGCTTATAGCTGAACAGCATATTTGTATAAGAATCCTAGGAACTGCCCTGGCTGGTGTGGCTCCGTGGATTGAGCACCAGCCTGCGAACCAAAAGGTTACTAGTTTGATTCCCAGCCAGGGCACATGCCTGGGTTGGGGGCCAGGTCCCCAGTAGGGGGCGTGAGAGTCAACCAATCAATGTTTTTCTCTCACACTAATGTTTCTCTCCCTCTCTTTCTCCCTCCCTTCCCTTCTCTCTCTAAAAATAAATAAATAAAATCTTTAAATAAAAAAAAAGAACCCTAGGATCTAACTTGAAAAGATACAGACTCCAATCTTCAGGCATCCCAGCTCTGGGAGATTTGCTGCCTTCCCCTGTGGATCCAGGATGACGTGAGGCCGGGATGACTAACACAGGATGACGCACGCCAGACCATCACTTGCCCGATCAGAACGGGCTGTGCTCATCTGCACGTAGAGAACTTTGCAACCCCCTCCCTCGATCTCTGTTCTGTTCCCCTCCCCCTTCTTATAAAAACCTTTGCCCCCACTGAGAGGTGGAGATGGGCTTTGTGACATGAGCCCCCCATCTTCCCAGGAGACCGGCTCCCAGACACGGGCCATCTTCCAGGTGGCCGGCATCTGAAAATAAGCCACTTTCCTTTCCATCAGCGCTTGCCTCTCAGGTATTGGCTTTCGTGGCGACAGACAGCTGGACCTGTGTTCAGTTTCTTCTTGGATTTATCATGAAATCAGGCTACCAGGAAAGTATCTGACCTTTTGACCAAAAAAAAAAACCCACTAGAAACAACTTTGTTGATTTCTTATGTACATGGACAGAAGCACCTTGTGCTAATGAGAGCAGAGAGGTGAGGACACAGGGAAAGTAAAGAGAAAGACCGTGCAGAAGAACCTGTGCTTCAGGGCCTCCTGGGCTTTTGCCCTCAGCCCTGTCCACCCTTCTTGTGCCCCTACTCTGTCACTGACGCCAGCTCAGGACTTCCCCCCAGCGCTGGGGGCCAGGGGCCACCAATAAGCTGAGATCCCATCCCCTCCTGTCCCTGGTTTGCAGCCACTTGGAAAAACCACGTAACCCAACTGCCTGTGGACCCTCAGCTGGCGCCTTTCTTTCTGTGCTGTAAAGCATGTCAGAAAACCTGGGCACCTGGGTCTTTCTGCTTCCCTTGGTTTGTGGCCACTCTTTCCACCTCCAAAACCAGCAGGGTAGCATCTTTCAGTTTTTCTCTGAGTCTTGCCCATGCTTCTGTTGTCATGTCTTCTCTGACCCTCTGATTCTCCTTCCCTTGTAAAGAGGCAGTGATTACTTCAGAACCATTTGGATAATCCAGAATAATCTGTCATCTCAAGATTCTACATTCCTCCCTGGCTGGTGTAGCTCAGTGGATTGAGCACCTGCCTGCAAACCAAAGGGTTGCCAGTTCAATTCCCGGTCAGGGCACATGCCTGGGTAGTGGGCCAGGTCCCAGAGTGCTCTTTTTTTCCCAAATAGATCCCTTTATGTCACACTCCAGCTCACCACTCTTCCCAGACCCCCATGGTGCTTAGAACGCAACCCAAGCCCCTCTCCCTGCCCATAGTCCCATGGGAGGTGGCCCTGCCCCTCCATCCACTTCCTCACTCGAGACACAGAGACCCACACCCCACGCTATTCCTGCTTCAGCGCCTGCCTCCAGAGCCCGTCCTGGCCCACAACCTGAAGGAGCCCCTCTTTAACTTATTCACACATTACCATTATCCAAAGTGATCTGTGTTTGCTCACTTGTCTCTGTCTGTCACCCCTCCACGAACTGCATTCGGTGAGAATGGAGGCCTCTGCGTGCCTACAGTGGCCTCGCACATGCAGGGCACTCAACAAATATTTGTGAAATGGATGAAGAGGGCCGGCAGGGGCTCATGAGTTAAAGCCAGCCCTGTTGCCTGTTTCTTGGCGCGGGTTTGTTGTCCAGCTCCCAGCCAGTTTTTCCAGACACACAAAGAGCCCTTGGCCGGGCTGGGGGAGAACAGAGGGCACAGTGTGCTGTGCAGACACTCAAGTCTCTGGCCACTGGATGCTCATTGTACCACTTCGGCTGATGAAGTTCCCTCCAACTGTACAGAAAGTGCAGTAACTCAGGGAGCTGCGCCCCTCCGCTGGGGCTGCCCCACCCGTGATCTGGGAACCCTGCTTATTTGACCTGGCACGTCCAAGTCTGAGTTTGGTCGTGGCTACTGACAGCAGAGGACACTATTCACTGATCAGATGCCACAGCTTGGCAGAGATTTGTGGCCACAACAGGACAAATGATACCTTGTGTCTTGGCAACAGGACATGGCTTGCTCCCTTCTGTGTGGGAAAACCTTGGGGAGCCAGGAAGGTGGCGATGCTCAAAGACAAATGGCAACCAAGCCCGAGAGCAAGGAGCACAGCCAAGTCTCAGCACACGTGCCATTCCTGCCCCACACCGCAGGGACCCTCACATGGCTCTGGCGTGCTTGTTAATCACAGCAAGATCATGCAGTGTCCTCCGAGGAATGCGAGCATTGCATGATTTGGTCCAGGGCAGAAAAGATGTGTTCACTAGCCAAGAGATGAAAGACTGGTGAAGAAAGAGTCTTTTCTGGGTTAATAAAATGGAAAACCTAATGTGAGTTTATTTATATTTGCTCTCCCAAGGAAGAGTTCTCTAGAGATCTTGGAGGCCAAGAGCAAACATTCAAGGTGAGGAATTGGCTTGCTTTCTGCGGGACAGGCCCAAGGGGTCCAGTGGGGCCACACGGAGCCCCTGGAAAGCCGCAGGGCGAGGGCTGCTGTGGGGATGCACCAACCACGCACAGTGCCATGTCAAACCATATTTTGTACAATGAATTTCTGCATCCCTGTTAAGCCCATGTTTGTATCATGCAATGTGCAATTGAACTGGCCTCTGGCCATCTCACGGGTGGAGGGACTGCATGTCAACTCCTGCCGCCTGCGTGCAGAGCTGTGCTCCTGGCTTCAGCTCTGGGGCCGTGACCTCCAAAGCTCTGGGCGAGTCCCGTTCCCCTCTCTTGTCCTTGTTTGTGAAAACGTGTAGGGTCCTACTTGTTAATTCCCAAGAAATGAAAGAGCTGGAGGGCCTGTAAAATTACCGATCGAACAAGTCTGAGAAGCTGCTCTCTTCCAACTTGACTTCCCTCCTGGCTGTTTGTCTTTCATGTCAGTTTTCCATAGTTCACAAAAGATTTTCAGCAGTGTGTGAGTCTTGGGTCTTAAGCAAGGGAAACAGCCAAGTGCAGACTTGTGGGCCATTTCAATAGCCTCTCCCCAAAGCTAAGAATGCTGGCAGCTCCTAACACTGCACTTTGGGGCAAAGAGGAGCCAGTCATTTTCTAATAAAAATGACAAACTGGTTTGACTTTGCCTTTTGAAACTGAGGCCTCCTGGCTTCCGCATAAAATCCTGACAAAAAACGGAGATGGTGCCAGGAGAAGCCAGCGGGCTCAGATGGGGAAAGCTGCAGCATGTCAGGAGTCAGAGCATGCGCCTAGTGCGTGGGAGAGGCTGGCGGAGGGGCTCAGGAAGGGCCGAACCGAATGCCCACAGGCCCTCAGCCATCGCGAAGCGGCCAGGCAAAGTGCTGGGGCCACATCCTGGTTTCCTCCTTGCTTGAAATTCCTTTGGTGCCAAATGCGGGAAAGTGCTGTGAAGCCGCTTCGGCGGGGAGGAAAGACGCGTGCAGGCTCTCTGCGGGGTCGCCCTGTGTCAGCCTCTCGCCTGGACCCTTCTGCGTGCGTGACCCTTCCTCACGAACCTCCGGAAAGCCCAGCCCTCTCCACCTTCCCTCCCCCCACCCCGTTGTCTTGGTCCTTCTCCTTTGCTTTCGCAGTCAAGTTTCAGAGCCAACTTGTCAGTTTGTGGGCTCACACTCGCGCAAAGCCTTCTGGGTTTCAGTTTGGGGAAATGGACGCCTTTCTAATTTGCTAATTCCGATAGGCTTCCTCCAGCTGTTCAGATCTGCCCTTCCATGTACTTAAGTCTCCTTAAATTTCTCCTCAACCCTACATTTAGTCTTCAGTGTAGAGTCTTACACGTCTTTGGTTCAGTTTATTCGTAGGTTTGATGGTTTTTGATGATCTTATAAAGGATAATTTTTAATGATTTTAATTTTCTATTTGCTTTTGCTGGTATATAGGAAAAAAACACAATTTTTGTATGTTGATCTTATAACGAGGAACCTAGCTAAATTTACTCAATTATCAGTAAATTCCTTTGGCTTTTCTACATTATTTTGTGTCTGAATAATTACAGCTTAGTTTCTTCTTTCCCAAGTCTTACATCTTTTCTTTCTTTTTCCTGCCTTTTTGCTCTGTGCAATGCTAAGTATAAGTGGTAACAGAGGATGTTATATCTTTACCTATTTCTTATCCCCTTCTCCCATCAAAAAGCTTATCAAGAATTCTAGGACAATGGCAGTGGCAGCATAGTTTTTAGATATTGAAAATCCCCACTTGAAAACAGGCAGTGCAAGTGAATAGAAAAATAAAAATGCCGGGGACCGTCATGAGTGCGCAGGGCAGGTTTTCAAAGGCCAGACAACAGGCTGCAACCCAAAAGATTAAATGCAAAAGCAGACATAAGAATCTACCTGTTGTCGATTTTTAAAGAAAATACTTGTTTACTTTTTAGAGAGAGGATAAGGGGGATGAAAGAGAAGGAGAGAGCCCTGGCTGGCGTAGCTCAGTGGATTGAGTGCGGGCTGCAAACCAAAGCATCACAGGTTCGATTCCCAGTCAGGGCACATGCCTGGGTTGCAGGCCACAGCCCCCAGCAACTGCACATTGATGTTTCTCTCTCTCTCTCTTTCTCCCTCCCTTCCCTCTCTAAAAATAAATTAATAAAATCTAAAAAAAAAGGAAAGAGAAGGAGAGAAACATTGACACGAGAGACAAACATCAATCCTCTGCCTTTTACAATGGTGCCAGCAGGGGACCAAACCGGCAACCCAGGCATGTGCCCTGACCAAGAATTGAACTGGTGACCTTTTGCTTTATGGGACAATGCCCAGCCAACTGAGCTACACCAGTCAGGGCTACCTATTGTCTATTAAAGCAGATGTTAAGTCATTTGCATAAACATAAAACATGGCAGTCTTCTCACTAAATGTTGTGTTTTCAGAAATATAGTTACTTATTAGTTTTTTTAAAAAGTTGTTTATGTTGACATGTAATGGGATTATTATTGCTATTCTAAATGAATTAAGAAGGAAATATTTAAAATAAAAATATTCCTAGATAACAGCTATAACAAGACTAGGAGCTACAGCCTGAAGTACCAGTGGGTGGGGCCAAGACCTTGCTAGGCACAGCCCTTGGGGTGCTGGGTCTGTGTGGAGAGGCCAGTGGGCAGTAATACACCTGTCTGCGTGTAGGGGAGCCCCAGAGCACCCACAGGTGTGCCCTGGGCAGCGTGGTGGCTGCACAAGTCCACATGAGCAGGTGAAGCGGACCAAGGGGCCACTGCTGTGACAGTGAGTGAGTGCAGGGTGACCTGGTCGTGTGTCTGAAGGGGCCAGAATGATGCAACCCGTGTGAGCTCTTAAACATGACCAGCCTGGGCCTCCTTCTAGGACACAGCCTCACACGAAGGCAGACAGCGGGGAGTGGGATGCGGACCCAGCAGGGCAGGGAGGATAGAGACGGAGGAGGAGGAGGGCGTGGGGAAAAGGGGGAGGACATACAAGCAGGCACCCCAGAGGCAATCACTACACGGCTAAACTCACATGGGGCCCTGACCCCGGGGTTCAGTTGATTGGAGCGGTGTCCAGAACACCAGAAAAAGGTCGTGGCCTCGATTCCCAGTCGGGAAGCACGCAGGAGACCACCGACTGATGTTTCTCTCTCTGTCTCTATTCCCCTCCCTGCTTCTTCTCGCTCTAAAATCAGTGGACATATCCTCGGGTGAGGATTAAACATAATAATAATAATAATTTAAAAATCACATGGGAACAACAGAAGAGGGGTGTCTATGGAATGAGAAAAGCCATCTGCACAAAACCGACATAAAAAGTAACATCAAATGCCACGCAAACTTACAAAAAGAAAAAAGAGAACAAGCAGAATGATGTTCCTGCAGAGAATGAACACACTTGAGAAGGATATGCTAAAAAAAAAAGACCAAAATTGTAACATTCTATTACAAAATAAGCTAAAAATGTTTAAGAAAATTATAGAAAACATGAAAAAATGCTACCATAAGTTAATTTTAATTTTTTAAGATTTTATTTATTTATTTGTAGCGATGTGAAGGGAGGGAGAAAGAGAGGGAGAGAAACATCAGTGTGTGAGAGGTACATGGACTAGCTGCCTCTCACTCACACGCCGCCAGCCAGGGCCCCGGCCCACAGCCCAGGCACGTGCCCTGACTGGGAACCAAACCAGTGACCCTTTGTTTCGCAGGCCGGACCTCAATCCACTGAGCCGCACCAGCCAGGGCACCATAGATCAATTTTTAAAACTCAAAAATGAGGCAATAGAAAAGTTAAAAATAAAAGAAAAAATGACTTCATAAAAAAGACTAAAGCAGAAGGAAGACAAGAGTACACAAGCCATGAGTAACGGCTTAAAAGAAGGAGAGGATGAAAAGGAGAAACATTCTGAAATTCAGACGGAAACGGAGAACACATCAGAAGGACACGAGAGGAAGTGAGCGACATCCGAGAGAGGCAGGGCCCCACGCCAGCAGCAGGCTCGGGAGGAAGCCAGCCCAGCACGGAAGCAGAGTAACGGCTGAGCCCTCTGCCCCAAAGCACGCTCCTGAACTACTGGGACTGCTGTACACGTCGGAGGAGCCCACTGTGCACCTGGGAGAACTGGTCCAGCTGACCAACTCCAAGACACACTTCAGTAAAACTGCTGGTATTTAAAGAAGAAGAAAGCTTCCTTTGGGCCTCTAGGTGAAAGGAGCAATGACTTGTAAGAGAAAGAAATGATCAGAGTTTTCAACAGCAACACTTTATGCCCGAAGAAAATGCAACAACGTAGTCGAGATGGTCAGGACAGAAAATGCGAGCCAAGGGTTTTCACATCCAGCAAAACTGACCTTCAGATATAAAGGGCGTAGACAGAGGGCAGCCCAGCTGCATGAACTCACTGTTCCCATAGGCCTTTCGGAGGAGCCTTCTAGGGACGGGTTCTGACCACAGTGACGGAGGAAATGTCAACACAAGGACTGCTGGTGCATGCTGAGCATCTAGTTATTTGAAAAACTAGACAAAATGGAAGACGTGACAATGTGCAGTGGCCATGTAATCCGACAATGTAGACGTTATGCAAATAAAAATAGGGGACAGGAGGAGGGTCATCTGCAAAAAGTTACAATAGCCTCAGCAGCTGCATGGGGTGCTGGTAGTATTGATACTACCCTTCTGAGCTATGGTATGTGCAGGGCGGCACAGAGCCACTGAGTCACTGAGGGGCATTCTAATTCTATCGCCCAGCTGTCCTTCAGAACCAGGGTTCTCAGGGAGGAACACAGAAGGCAAAGATGTAACAAAGAGGGTCAAAGAAAATGCCCCAGGAGCAATATGTCCCCCTAGAGCCCAGGTTGTGATCTTAAAATATAATTTTCTGTCCCAAATCCAAGGCTTAGGGACAGCGTGGACGCCAGATCTGGGCGGGAAACACACACAATGAGCCTACAGCACCTGACAGCCCGGCTGGAGGGGGGCCAGCAAAGGCCGCAGGACTCGGGGTGACGTGCAGACGCTCTCACCGGCCACAGACAGGTCTGTCTGAGCTTCGGTACGGCTGAGAATGGCCATGACCTGGACACCCATCACACAAGGTTAAGTCCATGAGTTCTTCATGGTGTGTTAGAGGGAAACAAGCAGACTGATCAGTCTCACTTCGAGGGGGACAGATCCACCCGGGGTTGATCTTGAAATCCTGGTTTTATCTGGAAAACCAGGTAAATTAAAGAAAAGAACTAAGAATTTATCTTGCCTTTCCTTAAGAACCGTACCCCTGTAATCCCTCATAGTAGACAAGAGATAGTGCCTCCTTATAAGATCAATCCAAGTACTTGATGAAAAAATTTGAAACATTGCCATTCTGCAGCCTCCAGTGAGTAAGTGGGTATAGGGACTGGGCATCAGTGGCTCCCAACATCACAGAGAGAGAGACTACCCCAGTCATGTGCCTCTGAAAGCAAAAGTTGTGTCTCCCCAACATTCATCTGTTGAAGCCATACCCCCAGGACCTTAGAATGTATCTGTATTGGGAGACGGGGCCTGTAATGAGGTAGCTGAATTAAAATGAGGCAGTGTTGGTGGGGACCTAATCCAATCTGACTTGTGCCCTTATAAGAAGAGTTAGGACACAGACACACAGAGACAAAAGCCCACGTGAAGACGTTGGGAAAGACAGCTGTCTACAGGCCAAGGAGAGAGGCCTCAGGAGAAACCAGCCCTACTGACACCTTGATCTCAGAACTGCAACCTCCAAAAACTGTGAGGCGATGGATATCTGTGATCTGAGCCCCGGTCTGTGGGACTTGGCTATGGCAGCCTGGGCAGAATAACATGGGGGAGTGGGGGCTGGATTCTCAAGGCCCAGAGTGACTGCATGGGTCCTGCACTGCTGGCAGGGTCCGTAGGGCCTCTGGCTGCTCTGTGACCCACGTCACCCACAGAGGGAAACCCTGAGGGTAGGCACTGGGGTGAAGGAAGGAGAGGAGAGCAGAAACAGCGACATCTGCTACTTAGGGGACAGGATACAGTGGGAACAGGGGCAGCTAAGTGGCAGGTTCGGGAGGCACCTCCCTACACGGACGCTCCCCACACGACAGTGGTACACCTGTTACAACCACGAGCCCGCACTGAGGGTCACCATCACCCAGCCCAGAGATAGGCAGTGTGTTTAAGAACAAGAGTATTCTCTCTTCGGGTGGGGTGTTGGACTTTCTGACGCCACTGCCATGAGGTATGGAGAAGTTTTTTTCTGGTCTCGTTGTCCAGAGGAGATGGAGGTGGGGGGTGGCCACAGCGTACCACGAGAAAGGACAGTCACTGAGCCACTGTGGCAGCTGAGTCGGAGAGCCAGAGGGGCTGGAGTGGGCTCAGGGACCATGGGAGTAATCGCTCACCCGCCTCTCCAGGTACAGAAACTTCCAGGGCTGATGGACAGGACCTGGCAGCCTAAGCAAGTCTGCCTCAGGGGCCCAGAGGGTTGCAGCTCCTGCTTCTGGCGGCTCTGCCGCCTCCACAAACAGAGGCTTAGTTTCTTTGTGCTCAGCTTCCTGATTTGCAAAATAAAGCAGGAGTATTCTGCAAGCCCAGCGTGTTAGGGGGAAGAAAGAAGACTGCTAGCAGATCAGTCTGAAATAATGTATCTTCAGAGCTGGGAGAGAACTTGGCAGGGAATTCGGGACAGTGGCTCCCATTGTCCTGAACTTCCAGCATCCCCAGAGCCACGGGACTCACACTTCGGAGCCATTTGCCTTGTGCCAGGCACTGCTTTAAGCACTTCATGCTCTCAACCTCCTCGACTCGGGCCTCACATCTGCAGGCGCAGCAGCCACACCAGTGTGCAGGAACCGTGTGCTTTCCCATCCCGATGTTGTCCACAGACCACCGGACTCAGGGCAGGGGCTGTCCTGTTCCTCCAGTTCTGGTCTGGACGGCTAAGCGACTCAGAAGTGGTCAGGGTTAGGCCCATCTTCTCCATGGTCCCTCAAGGTCATTATGGCTTTACTGTGGTCACTGATTCAGAAAAGCGATGGTCCTCTTACATCACCCACACTTCTCAGAGCCTGAGGTGCTTGTTAACATAAGAAACATTCAAACCCGTAGAAAATTTTGTGAGCTTGTTTGAGCCAGACTGACAACTTCCAAGAAGCAAAACCTCAAGGAATTGAGAAAAACGCTCCCAGAATGAATGGCTGGTTTGGTTTGCACCTTATTTTACACAGGACAATCAAAAGAGGAGGTGTGAAGGGTCAAATAAAATCATTGATGGTAGATTAGGGAGGCAAGAGAAAGCAAAGTGGGGGTGGGGGCGGGGTACCTCTGGGACTGGATAAAAAGTAAAATATAGACACATCTTTTACAGAAGTGGGCACAGGATGGTAACAGGCAACAATTAACATGATAATGATAACAATAAGGGGGTTTGTGGTCTCTCCCTGGGGCAGTGCCTGTGCTGTGAGGGGTCCCGAAAAAGGAAATCTGACATTCCAAAGGTGTGTTATCATAAAGGCAAAAAGACAATGGCAGGCTCAGTTAAGGCAAAGACTGACCTTTGTTAGGGAAAAATACCAGCCTCAGACGTGATACCTGCCATGACCTGCTTTTAGTTAGAAAGTTTTAAATTCCAGACCATCCTACATGGTTACTTTAGGTCTCTGAGTTTGTAAGGCCAGCTTGCGGGCCTCCCCCGAGCTGGTCACGGGCAGCGTGTGGGCCCTTTCTTTCCACAGGCTTTGAGCTCGCTTTCCAATCACAACGGAACTCGGGTTGTCTGGCGGATGAAATACCACTGACATGCTGGCTGGCTGTGGCCCCTGAGCAGGAAAAACAAGTAACTCAGCATTCCCTCTCGTGTACTGGTGAGATACATTTTGATTTCTGGATCCTTTGTCCATGGGTTTGTTTTGATTTCCTGAGAGGAACCCGATAATCTTTCAGCAGCTGGACAAAGGCATTGGGGTCCTGGGAGAGGAAGGAAGTGCTTCCTTGAAGGAAGGCTCTGTCTTGCATTTCCTTGCAGAGAGATTCCCTCCTGTTTTCTGGAGCAAAGAAGTCATCTTGCCGCCTCTCAAGGCTACAGGGAAATGCGTCTGGAAGATGTCCTGTGCCTGCACTTTGGCTGTGGGGTTTGGGGAATAATGTGGGCGGTGGGTATCAGTGAGACGCAGCAAATTGCAAAGGCTCTGGAGGTGGACGCTTCAAATTTCAGGCCATTCCTGGCATCCCAAGGGCACAAAACGGCCAGTCATAGAAGGAGGTCACTCTAATTCATGGGATTCTCAGAGCTTTAATCCCGACACTACTCAGGATTCTCAATGATTGTTGTCCCAGAGAACTCCCCATTTTCACATCTCAACAATGTGCAGCGCTGCAGCAAAGCCTGTATTTTATACTAAATAGTGAATGACTGATACTTAAAATCTTGACAGCGAGGCAACTGGAGAGATGAGGAGGCCAATGGGTACCCCAAAAGCATGGTGGGGGAGACCAGTGTCTCAAGTGCTTGGGAAGAGTCAAATGGATGCCCTTGGCCTTTTTCATCAATTACCCAAATGCATTTAAGAGACCTACTATTAAGGGTGTCTTTCCCCCAAGAGCCCAGGGTAGAGACCACAGACTGGCAGGATGGTCCAGGGCCTGTACTCTGAGAAATGAGCCACAGCTACACGCAACCGCACTCACTGCATGGGATCCTGAATGGGATCAGACAAAGGACATTATTGGAAAAACCAGCAAAATCCAAATAAAGCTTGGAGTTCAGCTAATTGTCAAGTCCCAGTGTTGGCTTCTGGGTTCAGATGGGTGTACCATGGTCATGGGAGAGGAGTACACAAGAACTCTTGGACCTATATTTGCAACTTTTCTGCAAAACCAAAATAATTCCAAAAGAAAACACATGTTTAATTAAAAAAAATAAAAGCCACAAGCGGAAGCACTAGGAGGCTGGGGACAGCGGAGAGGGGCAGGTCCAGTGGGCAGAGGGCAGGGGTGGGAAGCCGATGACAAACCCTACAATAGGAAAAAATAAAGATGACAAACCCTGTGTGGGAAGGAGGTGGGAAGGGATGCTGGCCTTCTCTGCAGGAAACTCAGCGGGTGCAGGCTCCGGATTTGCAAGCGCTTGGAAAATGAGGATGCTGAAGGAAGGATTAAGGAAGGGCAAAGGGTCTCCTGGACTCCAAGCCCTGGGTGATCACTCTATCACTTGGCAGGGAAGAGGAGGCTTCTGGGTCCTTTTGTTTTCACAACAGTTGAGCAAACAATATTTAGGGATTTCCACATACATCTGAAGACACTGGGTGACAGTGATGCCAGGGATTGCAAACACGCTGGTATTTGGTTGGCCTTCTTTCCTTGGCTCCGCCGTCCTGTCCGGGTGCTGAAAGCCTGACAGACTCCACCGGGTGCCCAGGGTGCCAGCCATGCCCGCTCCCCAGGTACAGTGTGTGCGAGTAAATGGGAAAAGCAGCAGGCTCTATTTCCTCCTTCATCATCCTGTGGAACATTGCTAAATCGGCACTGAAGCCCCCTTTAAAAACAAAGAGGACAAAAATGCAGCTTCTAACACATTATTCATCTGGGAGAGAACAGTGTGTTGGGAAAGGCTGCTTTTCTGAGCCATTTCAGCCAGCCTGGAGGGCAACTGGGCGAACCGGTGCCGGTCTGTTGGGGACCCACGAACTCTGTCTATGATGCCAGCAGCAGGCCAGCCTCCGTGGCATGAAACGCTTGCGCCTAGGTGCTTTCCCACAGGCTCAGCCCTGGCAGAGCCTAGTCTGAGATGGAAGTCAGTAGGGATGATTCTACGCTGGCCTCCTGTTGCCTTCCGAGGGAGCCCTATTATCTGTGCGCAAGGGCTGACCTCTGCTGGCTAGCCTGCTACACTGCTGAGCTCCGCCCACCGCGTCTACCAACTCCTGGGCTGCATTGCATCAGCCAAAGTGAAACTGCCGTTTGTTTAGCAAGCGCTGTGAAGATGTGGGAGATGAGGGGAAACTTACCTCTCAGGCTCCCTTCTGTTGCCGAGGAATGTGTCCACAGCCTCTAGCCGTGGGCGTGACTCCGGCCAGGGAGGCCAGGGACTCTTTAGGACCAGGGCACTGCTTGTGACCTCTGATTTGCTCTCTTGTCCTCTGGCCCTTTTTGTCCACTTTCCTTGGCCCAAGAAAGGGTCAGGTTCTCTGTTCTCTGCAACGGTCAGGAAGTGCCCGGTCTACTCCACTCTGGCCACCTGAACAGAGGAATGATGGAGAGATGTTAAGAGAAAATCAGACGTCACCTTCCACTTTTAAGTATATTATCACAGAGAAATGGAGACCTCTTCCCCCGCACGGGCAGGCATGGGTTAAGGGTCAAAAATGGGAGGGTAAGGATGCCCAGTTCACATAGTACCTGGTAGATTTTAAATGCAGTAAGGTTTTCTCTATTTTCCCTTATCATTTCATTATTATTGTTAAATATACAGGGCCTAGCACAAATAACACCTCCTTTTTATTACAAAATCTTTTATTACAAAATTTAGGGGAAAAGTTCAAATTAAAACTATAAATTATGACATCCATATTATTACCCTAATAACTACAGTTAGGCAGGTGATACTTCTGGACTCTGGATATTGTGAACCTTTCTCCTGTGTCTGAGAGTGGAGCCCATTTTTGGTGGTGTGTGATTGTTGCCCCCTGCTGGCCGCCGCAGGAACTGCAC